>PVJI01001991.1:0-158072 GCA_004026765.1 Micronycteris hirsuta | reverse complement strand
TATGTGTCTGCCTCTTTGGCGGAGGCTTAGGAGACTGCGGCTCTGAGTGTAAGGGAGCGGCTGGGCTGAGAAGCAGCAGGGAGGCACTGATGCATCGCCCTGGGGCCGCATCTGCAGCCCGTCGCTCAGAAGGCGAAGGCGGCAGCAGCTATGTGTGGAGTCAGTCACCAGCAGGCACTTGGCTTTGCAGGGCTCCCTGCGACCCATTTACATTTACACCCAGTTCCCAGCAAGGCTGTCCAGTTCCTGGTTCTCTACAAAGTACAACTTGCTAGGAAAAGCAAACAAAATTTAAAGTAATTACCAGTGATTTTAGAGGCTGCATTTAGTTTACCTTTATCCTTTCCCCTCACTCCATATTCCCCACTACCACCACCAAAAAAAACCCCAAAAAACTGACACAGCTTCACAAATTAATCTGTTTTTCATAAAACACTTTCAAAATAATGATGCCCATCTTATATAAATATATGATAGCATGCTTTCTTCCAAGCAATCTCCTAAAAACCAAAGAAACAGCTTGCATAGGTATGTTTCATTTGTGCACATCTCACTGAGATGAGGCCGCTTTCACTGTTTAGGTAGTGCCGCACCAAGGAGAATAATCTCTCCAGCAGCAAGAGAATTTCCCGGCATCACACACACTCTCCAACCGCATCTGACTCCCCAGGCGGGCAGCTGAGACCAGCAGGTCTGCCTGCACCTAAGGCAACCCATGCTGGGCAGGACATGAGTCCTGGGTGTCAAATGCAAAAGGTCACATGGTACGTGCTTATGTGATGGAGGCAGCAGAAGCTCCACCATTGCTCTTCCCTTTTATGAAACAGAAGCCAGAATGCAGGAGGCAACGGGAACGGATGTGCTTTCTTCACGTGCTCTTCATTGAAGAGCCGACCTTCTGACACGGGGCACTTCCAGAAATCACTGAACCCCCCCGCATTTGCTTGGTTTGATCTACGCTGCAAGACGAGTTGACTCAAAGGGATAGGAGAATAACCACCCAAAATTTGAGGAGGAAAAATTGAGCAAGGAAAACCCACCAACAGTGCAACCAGCTTATGAGACTTACATTCTACGTAACGCAGGGTGGAAAGACCCGGCTAGAGAGAGGAGGTGTAGAGAAAATTCCCCTCCCCAAAAATCAAGTATTGTCAGGAAATATCAAAGTAGAAATTTTTGTAAGCAGCTTTGCATTTAACATTCAGTCAAGACACTAAACCTTTAAAAAAAAAAAGGTACCTCTATTTAAAAAAAAAAATGCTAACAATAGGAGTCCTCGAAGTCCCCCAGGATCTGGTAGCAGAGAATGGAGTGTTCTTGGGCCAGGGCAGCCAGTTCCTTCAGGAACTCGGGGAAGAGGGCGGCGGCCAGCATGGTGTTCCTCACGGGCAGGGGCAGGCTCGGGGGCACCCCGGCGCCCTTGGCTCTGTTCGTCAGGAAGGGCTGAAGCACTCTCGGCGGACCATCCAAAAGGCTCTTGCCAGTCCCAGTCCTGGAGGCGTCCTGAGTGGGATCTGCAACCAGAAAGCAGACAGACGGTCATGGGGACCCTCCACGGCCCTCCCCATCACCCTCCTAAGTGTGTGTGTGAGGGAGGGAGGAGGGTGGAGACACAACCCCGAGCACACACGTTAGCCCGCTCAGTGGCACATGATTTTGCTCAGCAGGTGACCTCCAGCACCAGGCATGCGAAATGAGACTTTCATCCCAAAGCCTGTAGAAGGAACCTGGGGCAGAAACTGTGACGAGAACAGAGGCTTCTCAGGAACCCTCTGTGCCCAGGACGTGGCAAGGGAAACACGGAAAAAGGTATCTCCTAACCTCCCGATGTCGGTGACTGTCCCACGGGTGCCAGCAGAGGCCTGATCACACGGCACTGCTGCGGGAGAGGCTGGGTCCCCCACGCCACCGAGCGCTCTGCAGCTTGCGCTCTGGGCTCGGGGCTCTGTGGTGACCCCCCAGCTCATTCTGGCCTGGACCTCCAGCCTTCGGTGGGGAATAGAACGGAAGAAGCCACTTAAAGGTTGGAAATAATGGAGAGGGAGCTGGGCGCTGGTAAGACCTGACTGAGCTCTTCCCATAACTGTGGGCATCTAGAGGCAGTGAGCGGCCTGGGAGCCGCCCTGTAGGGAAGGTTTCCAGGGGTTCCGATCTCAGGTTGAGTCACACGGGTCTAAGATGCCATCAGCCCAAACTTGGCCCCATGCAGGCAATTTGCATTTTCATATCAAAGCAGATTCACTAATTAAAATGGGTCAACTTTCCGGGCTACTGAATTCCTGAACATCTCCAGCCTTCGTGTACATACAGGAATTATTTATGCCTTCTTCTGCCCCCACTCCCACAGCCTCATTCCTCCTCATAAATCATTATATTCAAACTCTTCATTATTTTGGCTGCTTTTCAGAATTCAGTCCCATCTTTTAACACTCTTCTCAGAGTGTCGCTTAACTACAGTACTAAAAATTCTTGACATTTATAATACTTTCCATATCTCACTACTATAGCTTTAGTGTTAAAAAAAAAATCCTTCACTTGACTGCTTTAAATATCCTTTAGATGAAAGCTCATCACAGTTCGTGCCATAAAGAACTGGGAAAGTTGGGGAGAATCTGTCTGCTGCTACCTTTTGGCAGAACCCACAACGTGCCCTGCCATCAGAGTGAGGTGCACCCGCCCCCACCCCAGCCCCCCAGCACGGCCTTTCTCCAGGGGGTCCCGCGAAGCTCACGGAGGAAGCTGTCCCAGACACCAGAGGGGAGTGGGGCACAGAGGCACTCATCCCAGACTGAGACCTGCTCTGTCCACGCTGGTCCCCCCGTGTCTGCCCACCCACATTGTACTAGCTGAGGGACACCAGGACAGTGGCTAAGAGCCCAGGCTCCACCACTTACTGGCTGAGGAGCATCAGGCGAGTTGCTTTCCTTCTCTGTCCTTTATGCCCTCATTTGTGAAAAGCTTATAGCATTGTTGTAAGGATTAAATGAGTCAGTGGGTACAACACACACAGGAGCATCTTGATAAATGGCAGCCACATGTCATCAGTCCGGCTGCCACTGACTTCACGTCCCTGCCCCAAGAGGGAATTCCCTGTTCAGCCTCCCACCCTGTCTTATTTCCCAACCAACGCAGGCACTGCCCTTTGGCCGCTGCTGCTGTTTATGCTTTTCCTCCTCTACTTGACTGAGACTTCTGAGAGCTGAGCCCCACACGACGTGTCTGTCACAGCCCCGACACACTCCATTACCTGTGGTAGAAGCTAATAAACATCTGCTGAATGAATGAGAGAAGAAGCTGACCAACACCAGGTCTTCCTGACACCCGATCTCCTGGGAGCTGGCTCATATTTCTTATCTCCATCTTTCTGTTTCAAATTCACTCCTCTTTTTCCCCAAAAAGGGTTTTTGTTGTTCATTTATCTCGCCTGATCCTTGAATTTAAAGAGTGTCATTGCTAAGGCTCAGCTTGAATCCAAGATTCACACCATCTTCACTGGAGAAGGCAACAGAGCGCGCAGGGAAGGCCCGGCCTGTCGGCAGGTCACCAAGCCCGCCACGCAGAGCTCTCAACTCGAAAGCAAGGAATCCGGAGTCACAGTCCCTGCGTGGCTGCTAGCTCGTCATACAACGTCCCAGTTTCCTTTTCTGTAAAATGGGACAGACACTACCTCCCCTCCGTCCCGGGACTGGAGAGCAGGGGAAGGACTGAATACAAGTAAACACAACCTCTAGGATTCAGAAAGCGTCCGAGGGGAGATGCACAGCCTGGCAAGTGGCTGAGCCTCAGGGACAACATGATCACTGGCACAGGAAGTCCGCAGGCTCTGGAGCGGCGGTCACAGGGACTCTTGCTTCTGTTGCAGGGTGAGTGGGGAGGCGCTCTTCTTCCTGGGGCTGCCAGGAGGCCGAGAGCGCCAGGCCTGCGTGATGGAGCCGCCCGGGCTGCGGGCGCCTGCCCACGCCCCTCACCCAGGGCTAGTGCATGCCAGCACCTCTGCAGAGGGCCGGCGGGGGGGAAGGGAAGCACAAACCCACGTCAGGGCGGTTTTCTGAAAGGCTGCCCAGGGTCGGAAAAGCTGCAACAGCGTTTTCCAGACTAACGCTGGAAAGATTTCAGAAGGTACGAGAGACATCATACACGTTCCTCTCCCCGTCAGCAATGCTAGACAAAGCCCAGAGCACACAGACACTGGAAACCCCAGTCGCTGGCCCTTCACCAGGATTCTTAAGTATAAACTGTTCTGTGTCCCCGTGAGAATGGGGCTCCTAGACTCCACTCGCTTACAGGCAGCCGCCTCACACCCGGACCTCAGAAGCCACGCGGGCACAAGGACACAGGAACCGCTCTCTCCTGTGAGTCTGGACCTTTTTCAAGTTGAGGGGCGGGTGTCACTCTGCTAACCTGATGGAAGTCAGGAAGTCAATATGGAAAGAGTCCATGCAAGGAAAGTCATCTATCCCAAGAGAAGCCCTGCAAGTGAAAGTCCCTGGAGCGCCACAGACCTTCAGAAGCATCAGCCACAGGCGGCTGACTTGACAACCTCATGTGGTGGGAACGAGCTCCACTGGGACCCTGCCTGGCAGCCACGGCCATCAGGCAGTCAGCGACCCTGCCATCCGTCCCTGGAACAGGGACCTCTTGTCAAGGAAAGCCCCTGAAGGCAGTGAGCGCTGGGCCCCGTGACCCAGGCAGGACAGTCTCAGGCACCTGGGCTGCGTGGTCTCACCTGACCACACTGGGCCCCGGAAGCCAGCATCCTGATATGCAAATGAACCTAACAGTACCTTTCTGGCCCATTTTGCTGGGCTGTCTGAGAGTAAAAGTTGACCATCTTGGGAAAGCACTTCACAAATTGTAAAGTTCAAATGAAGACCAAGCCCGGGGTGCGATGTGAGGAAACTAACTGGTCATCTCCCAACTGCTGGGCTGCAAAAATGGCCATAGTTCTTCGCAGTTCTTCCCCCCAAGAGGTGGGGGTTTTGCTTCTTTCTCGAACCTGGGCAGGCCCAGGGACTTGCTCTCGCCCACAGAAGGCAGAATTACGGAGCCTCCAAAAATTGTGTATGTTCCTGCTCTCACTCTGCAACCCTGTGGCCGTGACGTTGACAAGCAGTGTTAACCTGCTGGGTGGTGAGAAACGCAGCCCCCTATCACCCTGTCACCCCACCCAGCAGCCACCAGTATGACTGGGGCCATCCCAGACATCCAGCCACCGACTGACAGCAATACACGAGCCAAAATCAGCCAAGCCTGCCCCGGATCCAACACCCAGGCAGCCACAGACTCCCGAGTCCTCACCATCTGCTGCCTCTACGCCACCATTGGTGCAGTGGCCTGTCGTGCACAGAAGCTGACTGGCCGGTGCACCTTCTCCCACAGGGTGCGTTATGCAACATGCTCCCGTTCTGGAGGAGCCCAGCTAACATGCCCGCTGTCCAGGTGGCTAGAGAGGCCACATGAGCCTGCAGTGCACCTTCCCGCAGAGATGTGGGGCTCCTTGGCCTCCATGAGTGGCCTGGCCTACTCTCCTCCAGGGCCCAGGCTGGAAGCCTCACACCACGCCCCGCCCCCACACCCCCCTACAAGGCCCACCTTTCCTGAAAAATCTGCAGTGCCTTAAGGGCTCTTCACACCCAGAGTTCTAGCCAGAGAGGACTTCAGAGATGGAAAACAAATCCTTCATTTAAGAGTCAAGGCAACTGAGGCCCCAGGAGGCAAAGTGACTAAACAAATAGCTACACAAAGGCAAGGTCAAGCCTTCTGAGTCCTGGGACCTCTTCAGCTTCCCTTAAGGGTTTAACCATTGACCCGGTTACATTTCGGACTCCCAAAGCCAGTTTCTATCACATGCCTTCGGCCCAGCACTGAGAGCCCCACTCTAGCCACTGGTCACCTGCCCCAAAGAAGCCTGACTCGTCTTGAGATGAGCAAACACTGGTGCAGTAGGGGGCATTTCCTGGTTTGCACTCACCTAGGCCAAGGTCATAGCTTAGAGGACAAGTGGCCATTCACTCTGTCCATGCTGAGCTTAAACGAATCCAAGCAGCATTGCACACCGTCCCCCGCCCAGGCCCGCAGACCCATCCTCAGCCCCGCTGCTGAGTGCCCTCCCCGCCCACCTTGCCAGGCCTGGCGGGGCACCTCTTGAGCTAATGAAAAGTCACTCTCAGGAATTTTAAGCTGAGCGTACGCTTCACTTCTCCCAGTCCCAGTGAGCAGGTTTTACTTTCTAGAGCCCTAAAGCACACGTATTTTGGACCCAAGAGTCTGAAACCATGAGGAAGAGAATGGACGCCCTCCGCAGGACAGAGCTGGCCCAGAAATGGCTCAGGCTGTGCACAGAACACCTCCTTGTGACCCTTGGGTGCCGAGTCGTTTCTTCCAGCCTGGCAGCCACGCACACACCACTCCATCCCTAAGATACTCAAAAAAACAATGCCTGCTGGACCCTCCAAAGTGAGGGCAGGCCGGGTGGGGGCGGGGCACACCTTTCGTTAGGCTTATGCACACCAACAGGAGACTCCTCGCTGTTGGGTTAAAAAGAAAAGATATTGAATATTTAGATACTTTTAGAGCCCTGGAGCCTATGCAGCGTCTTTGAACCCAAACCAGGAGGCAGGTGAAGGAGACATGCAGGGACGAAACCTGGCTTACCTTTGGTTAGTGACTCCGGTGTCACATCGGACATGTCCACACGGAACAGCAGGTATTTCTGGGCTTGTATGAGGAGTCCTGGGAAGTCTCTCTCCACAGAAGCAAACTGCTCAATCTTGTTTTTCACAGACGCTAGGACCTGTCAGAAACAACATTAATGATGTTAATGCTTCAAGCAGAATTCCACCTTCAGCTATCAGGATATCTTTCAGGTACAACCCCCCTTTGCAGGAACTATTACATTAGGCATTCGTTCATATTTTTAACTGCCGGGGTGTTTTGCTAGGGCACCCTCAAAACATCAAACTAAATGAAGCTTTGCAGTTTGTCTAAAATAATCTACACACAACTGGTGACATGGGATGAGAAAGGAGAGCAAATGAATTAGAGGAATTTTTAAAAACAACACAACTGGGGAAGAGGAGGAGGAGCCCGGCTCATCAGCACCCCTAAAATCCACAGGGAAGGAGGGCGTGGGCTCAGCTCACGCACCTGATAGAGAGAGCGGACACTGGGCTGGAAGACCATGTTGGTGTTGAGCAGGAAGGAGCGCAGCAGCGGCTGTGGGTAGCTGGCCAGCTGCGTGATGATCCCGATGAGCAGCAAATTAACATGCAAAGAGTTCTCCAGCATGTTCTCCAGCTTGGACAGCACCACGCTGATGAAGGGGCCTGTGGGAGGAACACCAGGAGTCAGGGCTGGCTGGGCCTGGGGCCGCAGCTCCCGAACCTCCGCCCCAGCCGGTGCAAATCAAACACAGACCGGGGAGTGGCGGCCTGTCTTCTCCTGCCCCAAACCAAAACACGAGCCAGACCACCGCTGCACAAAGGAAGCAGACAGATGTGCACAGGAGCAGATGCTTTGGCTCCAGGAGCAGTTTTAACACTTGGAAAATTATCATAGACCTGGACAATTTAGTTTGTAAAATTAAAATATACTTTTCCTGTTTCTGTACTTCTTGGTGCTGCCAGTGCCCAAACCATGACACTCTCAGCTCATTCTCGGGCGTGCTGGGGGCTCCGTGCACACAGTAGACAGAGGCCAGCGAAGGTTTGGGTAACACAGAATCTCTGTGTTAGTAATGAGTGCCAGACACACGTGGGCCGTGCCTATCAAACAGAAGCACTGTGAGCAGGGACACTGCGTCTGTCCCCAGCAAGCTCTGTGAGAAAGGCTGTCTTGTCCATGTCACCATGCGGAAGGGCAAGGAGGGACCAGCGGGTGAACGAGGCTGGGCCATCCTCTGAGCAACCCTGAGCACCTCGGTGACCATGCTTCAGTTTTCAAGTGGGAGGAGGGGAGAGAGTTGGGTAGGTCACAGGTTCCTTAAAAAAGAAAGTCTATATTTCATTTTCTTTAAAGAAAGCAGTTCACAAAAAAAAAGAAAAAGAAAAAAAGAGCTTCAACTAATTTGGGTCACCAGAAAGTTAATATGCTTTAGGTTTGAATTCATTGAAGACGGGGAGAAAAATCAAGAAAATTAATCTGGCATTAATAAAATTACTGGAAGATGTTTTCTGTTTTTATCATAAAAGGGGTCCATTAAGCAAAATCAATGAGGACCTTGTCTTCCCCCCACCAGAGCTTGGATGAGGCCACTGCGCCACAACATATCTATAGCAAAGCACTTATCCCTCAATGGATAAACGTGCTTTATGAGGACACCAGCAACTCAAAGGAGTTTATCAAACTCCTCACTTCAGCACAAGATGCTCACTGGTGGTGGGAAATGGAACAGCAAACACACCTCTCACCCAGGCAGGTGAGTGATGGGTAATGGCAGTAGTCCCGTTGCCAGGAACACAAAGCATGTCTCTAAGGGGCCTCGAAACACAGGAGAGGTACATCATGTGCTGAACTTGGTCTCCAGGTTCCCTTCCTTGGGATGGGGGTCTGAGCTCCTCCGTCACACTCCGTGACCCAGCAGGTCAATGAACTCCCGGCATAGAGAGCTTCTGGAGAGCCCCTGCTTACAAAACAACACGGCAGAGTTTGCCATATTCAGAAACTCTGGACTGGAACCCCAACTTGAAAGCAACTTGATGGGGTTCCATCAAGATCCCGAGAAATGTCACCAGTAACTCTTCTTAAGGAGTCACAGTGCGATTCTAGCTTTCCAGGAAGATCCACAAGAAGGCTGCCACCCTCACCTTCCACAACCCCAGACCCAGCCTCGCCCCGTCCCCTATCGCCTGCGCCCTGGTACCATCCCAGACTGCATGTGGTCTCATCTGGCCATCCCACAACATAACCATTGCTGCCCATGCCATGCCATGACCAGGGGAGACCATCTGTAGTCCATCACTTCCACAAGGACAGGAAGAAAGCCCAGTGTCACCCACACCTGTGCAGAGTGCCACCACTGCCTCACCTGAATGACAGAATATTAGGTCAAGGTCAGAAGACTGTCATTATAACCCAATAATGGCACTAATTACAACTTCTTAGCCATGTGCAATAAGAAATATATATTAAACTCTTGAAAATTCCCACTTTATGCTTAGTTGATTTCTACTACTTAAAAAAAAAAAACAACTACATAGCAAAAAGCAGTTGCTGGCCCGGCTGGTGCAGCTCAGTGGATTGAGCGCAGGCTGGGAACCAGAGGGTCCCAGTTTGATTCCCAGTTGGGGCACATGCCTGGGTTGCGGGCCAGGTCCCCAGTGAGGGCCATGTGAGAGGCAACCATACATTGCTCTTTCTCTCTCCCTTCTCCTCTCTCTGAAAATAAATAAATAAAATCTTTAAAAAAAAAAAAAAAAAGGCAGTTGCTGCCCTGGCTGGTGTGGCTCACTTGGTTGGGGCATCATCCTGTAGATTCGCGGGTTCGATTCCCATCAGGGCACAGGCCTGGGTTGTGGGCTTGCTTCCCAGTCAGGGTGTGTTCATGAGGCAACTGATCTATGTCTCTCCCTCGCCTCAATGTTTTCCCCCCTCTCTCTCTCCCTTCCCCTCTCTCTAAAATTGATAAGCATGTCCTCGGGTGAGGATTAAAAAAAATAGCAGTTGCTAAGGGAAACCAGTAAGCAGCTGAAAATCAGAAAACTCAGCTGTAATTCAGAAAGCCACAGGTGTATATGGAGAATGGAGGGTGGGTTTTTCCCTATCTTCAAGGAGGACAGATGAACTTCACAGCCATAAAATATTTAATTTTTCAGAACTAAGACACTCTCTCCACTGTCCCTCCCTGTCATCCACTTCTCTCTCCTCTAGGGCCCCTCACCCACCCGTACTCCCTGACTCAGGATCAGAGCTGCCATCAATCCTGCCACTTGCAGGTTGGAAATCACTCCTGAGAGGTCCTTCACCTCCACCCGCCCCCTGCCAGCACTGCCCAAGGTCACGGTCTTATCATCTCCCGTCTGGACTTCAATGAGTTTTTCTATTTTAATAGAGATTGAAATGATTTTAATTTTTGCCTTCAAACAGTACGGTAGTATAAAATAAACAACAGGCCTCCATCCACACTGGGGGCAATTCCTCTTAACATATTCCAGTGCATTCTTCCAGAAATGTTTTATGTCTATAATTAAATAATAATTGAAGAATTATTAAAAAAGCATTTATTAATCACTTATGTGCCAGGCAATATCCTAGGCACTTAATCTTGTATCAACTTAAATACTCACAACTCTATGAAGTATGTTTATTACTTTTCCCATTTAAAGATGAGGCGAAGCCCTGGCTGGTGTAGCTCAGTGGATTGAGCACGGGCTGCGAACCAAAGGGTCGCTGGTTCAATTCCCAGTCATGGCACATGCCTGGGTTGCAGGCCAGATCCCTGGTGGGGGTCACATGAGAGGCAACCACACACTGATGTTTCTCTCCCTCTCTTCCTCCCTCCCTTCCCTTCTGTCTAAAATAATAAATAAATAAAAATCTTTAAAGATGAGGCAAAAAGCCAAGTGCGCACAGCTAGTAACTGGAAGAGCCCCAATTTTAATTCAGGCCATCTCTTTCCGGTCTCTGTACTCTTGGCCAGCACACTATCGTGCCTCTCAGGAGTGTGAGACTATGCGTGTGTCTGTCTGTATCTCCTGGCATTTTTTTAAATGACATTCTCTATGCACGGCTCTGCATCTTGCTCTTCCACGAACAACACATCCTGGTGACTATCCCTCATGAGCATGTACAGAGCTCTTGCATTCATCTCAGTGCCAAAAAGTACCCAACTGCCGTGGGAGTTGATTTAGCAAAACAGGCTCCCCTTCTGGGAGACAGCAGTTGTTTCCAGTCTTTTCCTGTTGTAAACAATGCTGCGGTGAACATCTCTAAGTAGACATCTTGGCACGTCAATGTGAAATGAAACTGTTCCCAGAATCAGAATTCCAGGGCCTCAGCTTGGTGCATTCTGAACCCCGGCAGGAGGACGACAGTCCTGGCACCACCCTGTCCCTACCCAGGGTTCCCCCTGCTCCCCCAAGCCTGGCCTTTTCACACACAGACCCAGTCACAGCCCTGCCCGCTCTAATGCTTCCAGTGCATCTTCGGTGCCAGTGGCACAAGGTCCCCAGCTTGGCCCAAAGGCCGCTGAGACGGCAGCACCATGCTCTCTGGCTTCCTCTCTCTCTCACGCACACTTTCTCCCGCCCACACAGCCCCGCCTCATCAGAGCCCACGCATGGTCAGTCTCTTTCGTCTTCTGCCTGTTGTGTCCTCGGCCTGGACCATCGTTCTCAGGCACTTTCCCTGGCTCCATCCACAGTCTGCGTCCCTCCTCCATGCAGCCTTCCCCATGCCCTGCCCTGGGCCCCCACAGGACTGGGCATCCAGTGATTAATAATGCATCTCTCACTGAGAGAGCACGATTCTTTATTGATATCTCCTGCAAAAGTCTGCAAACACCTCCAGTTTTGTGTCTTTAATACATAGCCTAGAACCTGCCAAGGAGAGGTTGCTAGTAAAATTAATTAGATCAATGAAATGGAATGCTTTGATTTTGCTGAGAGGCAAACTCATTGCAGCGGCATCTGGGATCCCTGAACAGGTGGAGGTGAAGCCTGATGCCACAGAACGTGCTCAGAAGTTTGGAAGCTACAAAATTCCCGAACGTGAGAAGAGTCAAGATGTTTCCTGAAGCTGCGGACAAGTTTCAAAGGGGAAAAGGGCAAATGCGAGTGGAAATTACCTACATGTATCAGAAAACTCCCACTGTTTTGTTGGCTCTCAGGTGTATCGTAGGCAAAATACTGATGTTATTTAATAAGGTATTGTATTAGCTTTTTTTTTTTTTTTGGCCCTAAGCTATACTTTGTTTCCTCGATTTACATATTTCCCAGGGATGAAGCTCCTTTATAAGAAAGCTGGCGTCTAAGGAAGGATAGTTATTAGCCAGGGGCCCTGAGGCGCCGAAGAACAGGACAGACTTCAGGCAAAACAGCCTGTGCAGGTTACTTCTGCCCCAGCCCTTCCACTGAACTCTCCCCACCCCTCCTTCCGGTGGCCTCCCCCCACCCCCCATCAATTGGGAAAATTGAGATTATTTAATCCTTTTTACTTATGATTGACTGACTGATTGAATTTTAATTAAAACCCATTCGCACTGAAATGCTATCTCAACAAGAACCTCCAGCCTTTCAATTGTGGAATTAAAAGCTTCCTCCTGGTTTAAATAGATTTTTAGGCATCAGTAAATAGATGAATAAATATTGGAGGAGGGTGGGATTGCTCCTTGAACTCACAGTAAGCCCTCTTGGCTGGGCCTGCAGGCAGTGAGATTTCCTCGACTTGGGTTGCCTCGGAGAGGTGGGAGGGACAAGCCTCAGCAGAGGCTGCTGGGGGCTGCCTGGGATCATACTCATGATGCCCCAGTATGACATTCAGTCCCCACAGGGGAAAAGCAAGGGTCAGGGACACCAAGGCCCCGTGGCTGAAAGCGCCAGACAGGGCCTCACTCCAAGGCCAGTTTCCATCCCTCTGCGATGCCAGCTCCTAGAGGGGCCTTCCCGTGCTACTGAACACCCCTGGGGGCCCCGCCCGGCCACCCCGAGCTTGATGGAGCCTGCTCCGTGCCAGGTCCCTCGGCATCACAATCTGCAGACTCGGATTTTGCAGGCCGATATTTCATGCCATTCTGCACCCTCATCCCCACCCCAACGCCCTCCTCCGACCTCCGGCCCCGTCCCCTGGCCTCCGCCAGGATGCGTGCCTGCTCTGAGGGGTGTATTGCCCATTCTTTGGTAGAGTCACGCGTTCACGTGCATCTGCTGTACTTATTTGTGGATGAAGATTTTGGGATTGTCTGAAATGAGCTCCCAGGCAAAGGCCCGACTAACCCAGTGGTCTCCGAAGTGTGCACAGCAGGAAAGCCAGTGCCTCCCTGAGCTCTGGCCGCTGACCAGGTGCTGGGGATACAGCAGAGAGCAAGCCAGCTCCTGGGCACACATTCTAATGGGTGTGGGGGTGGGGGGGTACTTAAAAAATACACATAAAATAAATGCTAAGGAGAAAAGTAAATTAGACTAAAGAAAAGGAGGCTATTAAATAAGGAGCCTGGATTTCTTGTGTGGTTTCGTCAGACCTATCACTTTATCACAGGCGCGGCAAGGGAAGTTACTCAGCAGTAAAATTTAACCTCTAACTTGCTGGTGGGGAAAAACAACCATCGCCGCCAAGAATGACAAAACAAAGTAAAATTGAAATCACCGCTCTCCTCTCTTTTCAAAAATACTTTCGCTCCTCTGCCAGGTAAACGGCTAACGCTCCTTCCCTCCGCCTACCTTACTCTCCCGCTGTCATAGATACAAGCACTTTCAAAAGCAGAAATCAGAAATCACAAAGCAAGCTAAGATGGTCACCTGTGAACGGGATGCTCTGAGTCCTCACTGGACGGTGACTGGCAAAGTCAGTCTCCTCTCTCACCCCGAAGGGGGACGGCATGGCCTCTGTGGCAGGAGCATCGGCTATAAAAGAGTCGAAGTCCTCCTCCTCCTCCTCCTCTTCTAGCTCCCTCTTCCCCTCCTCCTCCTCCTCCTCTTCGCCTCTGCTGTCTTCCTTCCCCTCCTGCTCATTCGTGAAGAGCAAGGGATCAGGTGAGGAGAAAGTCTGGCCCATCAAGCCCTCGGTGCCAGAATCCAGTTCCTTAATGATTTGGTCGTACTGGGCAATGAAATCTTCACCCTTGGGGTCAATCACCATCAGGTCCGAATTGTGCTCTGCCTCGGAGGCAGGGGGCGCTGGCTCTGCGCGTGGTTCTGGCGCTCCTTCAGGCTCCCGCTCCTGCTGCGGTTCCTCGGACACGTTTGGAAACCTGTCTGAGCTGTCCCTGTTAGGTTCCTCCTCTGAATCTGTTTCCGGCTGAGGGCTGGGCAGGGGGCCGTTGTTCAGGGCGGGGCTCTGAGCCTCGGTCTGGCCTTGGGTCGGGGGCCTTGCAGGCTCCTCCTGTGAACTGGCAGCGTCCTCAGAGTCCTTCTCCGCACACAGCCGGTACACCATCACGTCGTCCTGAAAGTCAGACTCTTCTATGTAGGTCCCTTTGAAGCGGAGGATAGCGTTCTTCTTCATCTCCTGGATGTGTCTGGGGGGATCCATCGGCATCGGCGGGCCAGAGCTCTCCAGATCTTCGTACGCCCCGGGGGAGCCCGCGTCCGCCCCCGAGGAGATCCCAGTGTCGTAGCTGTCGTCCCACTCCAGGTCTGTCTGGCCCTTGTCCTTCCTCGGAGCCGCCAGCGTGGGCTCCATCTTCCTGGGGGGCTGCTGAGGCCTGCACGCAGGGAAGGTGGGGCTGGGAGGGCGCTCCTCCGTCAGAGTCTGCAGAAAGGTGTCCGCGTCGGGCGAGTCCCCGTCGTAGAGGGCGGACCAGGCCCGGCAGTCCCGCATGCACTGGAGGATGTTGGCGTGGGCCTCCCAGAGGTACTGCAGGTAGCTGATGTCCAGGGCTTTGCCGCACTCCACGATGCACGCCGACGGAGGGGACGCCTCGGGGAGCGGCTGCTCCGGGGGCCCTGCGGCGGGAGCAGAGACAGATCAGAATGAACGAGCCCAGTCTGCCGCTTCAGAGAGGGGTGGGGACCGAGGCAGCGGCAGGGTGTGGCTCAGCAGGCTGCCGAGGCCTCCTCTCACCAGCTACCATGGTTCTGGTCATTTCTGGTTAAGTGATTTCTGAATAATAGAAGTGCATAGGTTTTAAGAAGGAAAGATCAGAACAGAAAGTCTACTCTCACAGGAGACACAGACCGTATGGCCGGTGGACACTGCTTTCTCCAGCAGAAAGCTGTGGCTGGAGGGCAGTCCTCAGGGAAACAAGAGGTAACAGTGGCAACCTCAGGTAATACATCGCATCCAGTGCCTGCCACGGAGGAGGTAACAGTTTCAAAGATTTTTCTTCAACTCTAAAGTGGAAGGCCTGTAATCCAAGAATTTGGGGAATGGATCTTCTCTAGAAAACCTGGGGTTTTTAGAAAAGTCTGTTGACTCCTTCTGCCTTCCTGGGATCCATTGGGAGGTTGATCCAGACCAAATAGTCTCTTAGGGTAAAGTCCTATTCACTCACAAATAGTCTTTTTCACCTAAGAATGTTTCAAGTATTATCAAGTTCTCAACTGCATAACTGAAAAAAAAAAGGACTCAAACAAAGAAAATACATATTCTACGGTTTTCTTAACCACCCACCACATGGCAGGTGCTTTGTCAGTGCTATCGGATTTAATCCTCACAACAACCTACATGGCAGGTATTATTTTCTCCATTTAAAGATGAAGAAATTAGCCCTGGCTGGTGTGGCTCAGTGGAATGAGTGCTCGCCTGCAGACCAAAGGGTCGCCGGTTTGATTCCCAGTCAGGGCTCATGCCTAGCCAGGTTCCCAGTAGCGGGCATGTGAAAGGCAACCACGCATTGATGTTTCTCTCCCTCTCTTTCTCCCTCCTTTCCCCTCTCTCTAAAAAAAATAAATGAACAAAATGTAATAAAGATGAAGAAACGGAGGCTCAGACATGAAAGCTCACCCGACTAGCTAGTCGGTGGCGGAGCCACAGGTCAAGCCCAGGCTGCCTCAGTCACCCCGTGCTGCTTTCACCCGGTGCCACCTCTCTGCCAGCTCCTTGTCCCCACATTTTCTCAGTCCTCACCAGGCTAGCCCAGAGCTGAGCCTTGAAGAATAGACACTTTCAGGTCATTGGGGTAGAGCATTTTTTATAGCTCTCCTGCTAAAAGGTTAATGTTTATCCCTTATCTACTTTGAATAAAAAGACATTAAAAAATGATACCAGCCATATTTATTTAGTGCTTACTATATGCCAGGCAGTCTTCTAAGAGCTCATACATGTCCAAGGTCACTTATCCGTGGAACAACACTTTTAGGTAGGTATTACTTTACATATGACGGAAAAAGTTTTAAATATTAAGTAATTTGCCCAAGAAAGTTGGAGAGCCGAAGATTCAGAGTCCTAGGTCTTAACCGCTGCACGATAATGACATTCCCTACCCACCACCTCCCTTCCCGCCTTCTGTCTGCATAACCACCGCCCACTGTGCGTCCCTCTCCTGTGAGGCAGCGGAGCAGAAAGATCGTGGGACTGGGCTCAGAGGACCTCCCAACTCGATGTCCTTGACAAGCCAACCCCCCCTGAGCCCGTCTCTTCACCTCCACACTGGGCAGACGACCTTCCCAAAGGACTCAGTGTGACCCCACGGGAAGGACAGGCGCAGGCACCTACAGCTGCCTGGCTAACTTGAAGTTTGAGTCCTGCAGCAAGGCCAGCCACAGCCATTTTTGAGATAACGTTTTGGGGAAATAAAAAAGACGTCGATTTTAAAATATGTTTTCAAAAAAGTAACTATTGGGTAGGAACATGTAATAAAGCCACACTAGTTTAACCAACAGGACAATATATTTAAAATCCACTTTATTATTCTGCCACAAAAAAATGATTCATTTTCATGTGTATACTGTATCTTTGAAGACCAAGAATCAGTAAGACAACCCTACTTTCTAAAAATCACGTTTACACCAATGTGTTGATACTTTCCTAACCAAGCAGCCCGTGTGCAGCCTGCCAGAGCATGCCCGGTGCACAGACTGGCACTGTGTGGGGTGTCAGAACACAGACCGGAACGCCGGGGTCAACGCCAGGCTGGGCCATTTCCCAGTGGCCACAAGATGGGCAGGACCTTCCTCAACTAAAACAGCCCTCTGACCTCCAGACACACACAAACGCCCCTGCCTGCAGAGAGCCGGGGTCAACAGAGGTGATCGTTTCCATTTTACTTGTCAAGATCAAGAGCCGCTGGCCAACAGCCGTGCGTGCTCTAACTCCTGCAAAAAGGGAGCATTTGTGAACCACCCCTCACTAGGCCAGTCAAATGAATCCGACACTCGCTGTACCACAGATTTCAAGTTTTATGATGATACGTCATTGACAGGCAAGTCTCCACACATGGGCTATTGTGGAAATTAAAACAAGGGCTGACTCTGTCTCTGCCACAGCCATCTCCACTGCCCTCCTCCCTAGTTTGTTTGGGAACACGTGCTGCACCTCTTCACATTGGATTCTGAGGGCGACACCAGAAATCCTCGTTAAAATAAAGGTCCCGGGAGCCTGGACTCGGTGACAGCTGGAAACAAAGACAAATACTGATCACCAAGTGCCCGTAACTCCTTACGATGTGGAAAAGGACACCCAACTAGATGCTCATAAACGCAACCCACGGAGGGGCAGAATCGGGCATCCTTCTGTTGAAAGGTCAGCACCAGTGACTTCCTACCTGAACTATCGTGTGTGCACTTTGACCAGAGAATGTAATCCCTCTCTTGGTTCCCGAGCGTCAGGGTGATCCCGCTGGAGCAGCAGACCGGGGTCAGGGCGAGCAGCTTGGCTGCAGAAACGGAGTAACAGTCTCGCTCCTTCACAGCCCACCGCTGACTCAGCATCATGTGATTGCAGGGGATCAGGTACCTGGAATGACAAAAGGGGCCACCTTCAGACTCCGGAAAGGCCGGTCCCAGTCAGCCACCTCCTGAGCCATCCTCAGGACTTGCTGTGGCCTGGGTGACCCATCTTCTCCCCACTCTCAACCCACCCGTGCCTTTCAAGGGCATCTTTCCTCCGACAGAACAAACCCCTGTGCAGAGCATTTGAAGGCCTTCACCATTTCAGCTCCACAAACCTCCTCATCTCTTCATAAACCCACTATCCCTCTTTGCCTCCATGCCTCTGCACCCACCGTAGCCTTGCCTGAAAGGTGCTTTCCCCTTCCCCAGCCTGACAAATGCCTCATCATCACACAAACTCCAGTGTCAGTGTCACCTCCTCCAGGAAAGCCTCCAGGCCTCCTACTCCAAGATAGAGCTACTCTCTCCCTCCACTACCTCACAGACCTCCACTAAAGCACTATTACTTAGTCTTATTTCAGTGTTTGCCTCCTCAATACAATGCACTCTCAGAGCAAGGACCTCCTTCAACAATTCTGAAATGTCATCCCAGGAGCTCTGACTCCCAGCAGGCACCGAAGGACAGCAGAACCACAGCACAGTGCAAACCTCCTCTCCTGGTCTCCTGAGTGACCGTGAGAAAACATGGGGCCAAAGACTCACAGGGGGGTCCTGGGCCCCATTTCACACAAAGAGCTTTGGGTTGAAAGCATCTTAGTGTCATTAAGACAAAAGCTGGGCAATCGTTTCTGACGACTTGGAACACAGTGTGGGCTTCATGGGCAGAAAAAAGTGTGCGTAAATGGCTTACTTCCTTTTTTTTTTTAATCCACACTCAGGGACATTTTTTTCCTTGCTTTTTTAGAGAGAGAGGGAGAGAAAGAGAGAAAAATCAATGTGAGAGAAAAACCTCAGTCAATTGCCTTCTCGTGCTCAGGGCTGGGCTGTGCTCAGACTGGCGGGAGAGGGCCTCTCCCCTGCACCCTTCGGAGTCACCAGGACATCTCTGTGCGGAGAGGCCTTTGTGGAAAGAGCTCCTTCGTCTTCTACCCACAGCAGCCATTCCGCCTCCAGCAGGGCCAGATACAAGTCCCCAAAGTCCGGCCAAGGATTAGAACAGACCGCGCTCTTTCCCACACAGCCCTCCTCCATCTCCCCGGTTCATCCTTGCAGCCTCGGACTGTCATGAAACTGGGCTGATGAAAACGGACGCTCCCGTGCCCGACAGCGGGGTGTGTCTGGACCCCGGGGACGGCAGCTCAGGCTTCCGGGGTGTGCGCCTGCCCAGGGCTGCGGGGAAGGCCACCGGGGTGGAGTTCTTGATTATTTTGGGAAATGGAAGGTTAAGTGGCTACCTTGTCATTTCATACCTTGAACGTTATTAAGATGTGTGGTGGGAAGCACCGTGAAGAGAATTAAATCTGTATTCCTCCTTGACTCGGGCTCCTGCGGTGGGCCAGTCATCAACGTGAACACAGGTTTTCCTCACTTGGATGAACAGATGTGGCAGATGGCTTAGTACCTATAGGCCTCAAGACACACCCGGAAAGTTGTACGTTTTATCTTTTTCGCAGACTCCTTAATCACACAGCCTGTTTCCCCCTGCACTGCCTCTTCCTCGAAAGCCAAACTGCGAAATGAAAGCATTCTGGCGGGCCGAGACTGTGGTTGTTCCCATTAAGCGCAGGCTCCTCTGGAATTGGCTCCTGCTCACATATGGGATGCTTGGCTCTGGCTGTGGGACCTCCATCCCTGCTGTTCCATCCTTGTTAAACAGCGTCGCCTTTCTCCCTGTTAAGAAAGTAAGCCATTTACACCCGGGCCGGTGTGGCTCAGTCGGTTGGAGTGTCGTCTCGTTGGCGGAAAAGTTGTGGGTTCAATCCCCAGTCAGGGTAAATGCTCAGATTGTGGGTGCGACCCCCGGTGGCCTTCCCCACAGCCCTGGGGAGACGCACAGCCCAGAAGCCTGAGCTGCGGTCCCCGGGGTCCAGACACGCCCTGCTGTCGGGCACGGGCGTGTCCGTTTTCGTCAGCCCAGTTTCACGACAGTCAGAGGCTACAAAGATGAACTGGGGAGACGGAGGGGGGCCATGTGGGAAAGGGCGCGGTCTGTTCTAATCCTTGGCCGGGCTTTGGGGACTTGTATCTGGCCCTGCTGGAGGCGGAATGGCTGCTGTGGGTAGAAGACGAAGGAGCTCTTTCCACAAAGGCCTCTCCGCACAGAGATGTCCTGGTGACTGCGAAGGGTGCAGGGGAGAGAGGCCCTGCCAGTCTGAGCACAGCCCAGCCCTGGCCCCACGGGCACAAGGGAAGACAGTGCTGCTCTAGCACCACAGCACCCTGGATCCCAGGAGGGGCGAGGGCCCAGGCAGGTCGGCGGAGAGGCAGCACCAACCACAGTGGCCTCAGGCAGGGAGGAGACCACAGCAGAGGCTGCAGTGACAACTGGCGGGGACAGACTTGTTCATGAATGAACCCCTCCCTTAGCAACCTCCAGAAGTCATGGCTGCTGCTTTGCAGGGGCCAAGGTTGCAGGTGAGGGGTGGAGGTGAGCTGAGGAAACCTATCCTGTGGTTGTTGATGTGAACTCTCCCATTCTCATAGGCTGATGAGGCTAGGGAAATCCAGATTACACAGCCTTTATCGTATCCTTAGTCTCATCATTAATTATTTAAGAATAAACTGCCTCAAAGCTTGTACCTACTGCAGGAACTCAATGACTACTTACAGCTCAAACCAAGCATATTTCATGACTTAAGGTGATATAGCCATAGATTTCTACTCTTTCTTTGAAGTTTTTTTTTTAAATGGCACGCTGGATCAAACCTAATAAAACTATTTATCAAACATCACCAGTGGGTAGCTTGAATTGTTAGAATAAAGAGGTATTGGGAATTTGCAACTTTGCAAATACACACTTTCAGTAGAAACTAAGAATTCTGCTCCAAGTAAATCAAATGAAGGGAGCCCCCTACAGGCTGAGGGAGAGGCTCCACCACGTTGGAAGTCGGGGAGTCAGTCCAAACGAATGAGCCCCTTGCAGCCCATGCAGTTCCTCCACTTGCCTTTGTAATGGCGGCGTGTCCCAAAGGGGAGAGCAGGAAAACCACGCACCAACCCGCTGCCTTTCTGCCATTTATGGGGGGAGACAGACAACAAAACAAAGGCAGCCTCATCTCCAACAGCCGAGCTGTAAGAGCAACCTCGGTGGCCACCAGTGGGTGCGTGAGTAAAGGAGACGCAGGGCGCACGGGGACTATTACTCAGCTGTAAAGAAGAATGCTCTCCTGCCACCTGTAACACTGTGGACGGACCGAGGGGGTCCATCTCCCTCATGCTAAGTGAAATAAGTCAGACAGAAGCATGAGTGCCTATTTCCTCACTTGTTCAATTTAAAAAAAAATGAAAACAAGTGAACAAGCAAAACAAATTTGTAGAAACACAGAACCAACTGATGGTTGTCAGAGGGGACCGTTTTGTGGGGACAGGTGAAAAGGTGACGGGGGTTGCTAGTGTGGTGACCACAGCACAGACATGTAAACGGTGAGTCGCTACGGTGTACACCTGAAACACGTACCGTGTTATACACCAGCTCCACTTTAATTTAAAAAAGGAAGCAGAGCAAATGTCAGAAGGTCCTCAAATGTCAAACATCAGAATGAAGTGGCTGTCCACAGCAGAAAAACCTCTTAGGAATCTGGCATAAGTATTTGACATCAAACTATCTTTTTGTTTTTACTACATTTTGTTGGCGGATTTTATTTAAATTCATAAAGTGGTAAATATCCCAAAGTAATAAATATCTAATTTTAGGAGCCCAAATTACTCAAAGCCATCCCACAATATCACAGGAAAAAAATATATATTGTCCCCTTTGTCCTCCTTCTTCTCGTTATCTCCCCAACTCTCTGCAGCCCAGGCTCTGTGGTCTATTTTCCTGCATGTCATTCATTAAAAGAAATCATCAGCGGTGACAACCGGTCAATGACAAGGCATACTTATTGCCTCCTGCTGCATCGACAGAGAAACCAACAAAACAAAGCAGTGAAGTGCAGTGGCATGAGTAAGGTGCTTCTCACGAGCTGATGAAAACCTGAATAACCACCACTAGGCAAAAACCTAAAAACAACATCAGTGAATTTCAAAAGGATCATTTGGTTTTCAGAGACAGTGTGGGCACATTTCTCCTATTCATCTTCCTGCAGACTGGCTGGCTTGCTTTGCTCTCCTCCACCTACTCTCAGGCTAGAGGGGAATGTTCCTGAAGGGTACACGCAGCCTCTCTGTGAGCAGAACAGCCTCTATCTGCACACAACAGGCAATGCAGTTCATAAAGCTGACAATGGACTCGCACTTCTGAAAGAAAAACCCTAACCAGAATCTGCATGAATAGTGCTCAGAGTACTAAGCAATTAAGTTTTGCCCAAACTGGGAAGCACCAGGCGCATGGGGGGGGGGGGGGGGGGGGGGGGGGGGGGGGGGGGGGGGGGGGGGGTGATCGGTCACTTCCCTGCTTGTCAGCGTTTCCTGCCTGCCTTTGGTCTATCCTACGTCACTCCCGTGGAGATGCACAATTTTTCCTTGGTTTTCTGCTCACTAAAATAGCCTCTCTTTTGGGAGTATCTTATTTCAACTTAGTCTTCCGATATCTTGCTCAATGAAAGAATCATATCAGTTGCAAATGGATTATCACTTGGAGATGTCAATATTTAAGAGTATTTGGTTTGCAACAAAAACTGGTGTATAGCTATTAGTTATTTATCACATACCAGCTCCATTAAAAGGATTCACATAATCTTCAACTACTCTGTTGCCTCCCAGTTCTACAAATTTATCACATACATTTGAATGATGACACTGGCAACAACAAAGGGATGGATTACGCATCTATTTTTTTTATGTCCCTTAAGATAAAGTTTAAATGAATAACAAAATAAGGGTTTTTCATTGTCCTTGCTTTTCGTACAGATTCTAAATCAGAAGAGACACTGTTTTCATTCGTTTAAAATGTATTTTCTAGAAAACTCTGCTCCCTTAAATTTGTTTAATACTTTATAGACTTTCAACATATTTTCACAGATATCACCACAGTTGATCCTCCTAAAAACCCTGTGAAGTAGCAAATTCCAAAGCCAGAATACGTCAAGTCCAATCAGCAGTTCACGCTCGCTCTGGGGCTCTCACTGGGTCCTAGCCTCCACTGTTCATAGCCTTGTTTCTATATTCTTTATCTCTTTATCTTTTTCTGCTGCAAACCTAGTAACTCCCTCAATCTATCTTCTAGTTCATCACTGCTCTCTTAATCTGCGTCTTACATGCTATTTACCCCCAATAATTATTCATTTTTCTTTCTAAGAAATTTCATTGGTTCTTCCTCAAATCTGCCTGCCATTTTTGTTTGAGTAAAAATATCCATTTTCTTAACAGGAAATAACAAATGTTGGTGAGGATATGGCGAAATTGGAAGCCTTATGCATGGTTGGTAGGCACGTAAAATGAGCAACTGCTATAGAAAACAATAAACATTTAAAACAGAATTGTCAATTGAGCGCGGGCTGGGAACCAGAGGGTCCCGGTTTGATTCCCAGTCGGGGCACATGCCTGGGTTGCGGGCCAGGTCCCCGTGAGGGCCATGTGAGAGGCAACCATACATTGCTCTTTCTCTCTCCCTTCTCCTCTCTCTGAAAATAAATAAAACAGAATTGTCATATGATCTATCAATTCTATGTCTGGGAATATACTCAAAGAATTGCTAGCAGGGTCTGTAAGAGATACTTGCACCCCTATTTCATAGCAGCATTTCTCACAATAGCCAAAAACTGGAAGCAATCACAGTGTCCACTGACAGAAGAATGGATTAAAAACTGGTATAAACAATGGAATATTATTCAGCCTTAAAAAATAAAAATAATTCTGACACCTGGTGCAGCATGGATGAACCCTGAAGACACTATGCTAAGTGAAATCAGTCGAGTACAAGAAGGCAAACGCTACATGATTCCACTTACGTGAGGTCCCTAGAGGAGTCAAAATCACAGAGACAGGAAGTAGACGGTAGCTGCCAGGGGCCGGGGGAGGGGAAACGTGGAGCTGGTGTTTAATAAACGCAGGGTGTTGGTGTTGCAGGTGAAGACCGTTCTGAGATGGATGGTGGTGGTGGCTGCCCAACAATGTGGATGCGCTTAACGCTGCTGAACTGTGCACTTAAAAATAGTTAAGAGGACGAATTTTACCAGAATTAAAAATAATTTTTAAATGTAGGGGGAAATCAGCAGTTCGGAAGATGGAGACCAGAAAGCAGAGGTTTTCTGCTTGCCCACCGCGGCCTGACTTCTGTGTAAGCCCGCTCACTGTCTCCTCCTGGACTCCCCAGGCAGGGCGGCAGAATCAGAAACAAAGTATTCAGTAAAAGGCGGTATCATCATCACCATCATCATCGTCAATCACCCAAGAAACAGGGAAGAAAGCGAACCTAGGCCCAGGTGGTTATGTCTGTCATTTTTCCGTTATTCAGAACCCGTGATATGTGTCCTTCAGGCATCTTCCCGGTAATTCCTGGGAAATTACTAGTTCTTACCCTGGAAATAATTAGTCCTGACTTGAATATGCAAACATTTCAACCATGAGCTGATTTCTTCCCCTTCATAAACTACAGATTTTAACTAGTATCTCTAAGGACAGTTTTTAATGAATGCCACTTTGTAAGCAGACCAAAGGCGATGAGAGTTCACCCTGTAAAGGTAAATAGCCAGCTCACCTCACCTGGGCCCACCTGACCTGGTGACCCCGCATCGGAACTCTGCACTCCTGAGCAGGGCCAGGCGTCCAGGTACACTAAAAACCACACCTGTGTTTCACACCACCCAAGAATTCAAGAGTTTAACATTTAAATATAATCAGGTTTTACTCTTGGTGGAAGCAAAATCTCTTTTTTGGCAAGAAAAAAAGCTTTCACAAGTTGCGCTGAAGGATTTCATCCTGGCAGTGCTAATGTGTTCTGTCCTGGCAGCAGAGGCTTGACGTGGCGCTAAAGTAATCCTTTTAGGACAGATAACTAATGCTCCACCCCAGGCATTTACTCGTGATAGGATTTGTTCTCCCCTAATGCCTTAAGAGTGCTTGCTGATGACCTGATCTAAACTGCTAAAAAGTCCCAAAACTCATCTTAAATTTAGAAAATTGAGAAGTGGCACTGTCCCATAAAAGGCTGCCTCTGTACGGCCTCCACCGTGGTGCCACTCCCACCGATCCCGGCCTGTTGTCACCTCCCCTGGGCCCGGAGCTGGAGGGCGGGGCGTCGAGGCCGCCCCGCCCTCCAGCTCGGGGCTCCGAAGGCAGCTGAGCCCCACCGCCCCTGGCCAATCTGGGGAAGCACGCCCACCCCAGAGTTGGCACGTCTGGGAGAAGGCCAGGAATGTGCATTTCTAACTGGTTCCCAGGCGGTGCCGCTGCTGTTGCCCCCATGACGACGCTTTTCTGTCGCCCCCCTTCTTTTCCATGACTACCACTTTCGAAATGCTGTTATACTTACTTGGAACGCCATGTCCCTGGCAATTCTGCCCTCATGGTGTCAACACACTCACAGGGACCAGGGACAGCCCAAGCCTCCTCCCTCTCCCCCTACTCTGGCTTCTTCCACCCTGATCCCTGAAAGAGGATCAAAGGACGGTCAGGAAGCCCAGTCAGGAGGGAGCAGCTGGGGGAACGTGCCCAGGGGCCCCAGTGGGCTTTTCCGCACCACCAGAGGCGAGTGTGGGAGCACAAACCCAGCCAGCCCTCCCTTTATTCCTTTACAAAAGCAACCGCTGCCCTCGGGACCCTAGAAAGAGAGGCAGACCTGGGCTGAGACAGGATTTGGGGGTCCTGAGTCCCCTTGCCAAATGGCCAAGTTAATGTTTTCATAATAGTAGTCGACTCTGACTCCCAACACCTGCTACCGAATACCACCAGCCACTTGATGATATCCTTCCCACCTGCACTTCTGAAGGGCATACCTTTCCTACCTTGTATGTAAGTCCGTTACAATTCGTCTGCTCCACACCTTACTCCCTTCTGAATTGTATGTACACGGACAGTACTCACGAGATATTTACTGAACTTAACTGAACCGCACACAGAGGGCAAAGCGTGCATGTCGTATGCGTGTGCGCCATCACCAAAGCAAGTGCCACCGCACTTACGTATCAACAGCATTTCCAAATACCACCGGTCCCCTAAAAGTGTGCTTTAGGAAAAACACATTCACACATGGACCATAAGAGCATTCGTAATAAATCTAAAAATTTCCAAACATTCTCTCTATTCTTTCCAGGAGCATATTTATAACATAATGCATTTGGCACCCTGAAAATTTTTAACAATAAAACCAAAATTAACCTTGGGAAATAATGCAGAAATTAAATTGCTTTTCTTGATGCCTTTCTTCCTTGGAAGCATGGCCCCTACTTCGCTTGTATTACCAGGGAAATACATAGAGAGTGAATTTTTCTTTAAAGAGAACAAAGATGACAACTCACCTCAGAACTAGCTGTAACATCACATCTTCACAGTGCAAACCGATGAGAGTTCTAAACAAGGCCAGGGACACCACGCAGAGCTGAAGAGCAATGAACACGTTCTATTTCAGATATTGGAAGGACAGCTCTGCTCTCCACAGATGGTAAATAAATTGGAATTACAAAATAAAATGGCTTTTTTCTTCAGTAGTTTTGATAAAAAAACGTGCTGCTGCCAGAGAGAATGTGTATCTAGGCCATCAGTTCTCCTGTAGGGTTTGATAGAAAGACTAAACCTGGGGGAGGGGGATAACAGGGGGGAAGAGGAAGGGTCATCAAGGAACAAGCATAAAGGACCCATGGACAAAGCCAAAGAGGGGTAGGATTGAGGGTGGGTGGGGCAGGGGGAGTGGTGAGGGGAAAATAGAGACAACTGTGCTTGCAAAACAATATTTAAAAAAAAAAGGAAAGACTAAGCCTGGAATTTTACCATCTTGCAGAATTACCCTCCTACAAGATGCCTAGGTCACACTTCCAACTTGTTAAGATCCAGACAGACACCCCTACAACTCTGCAACACAGACACATGGATGTGTGCACACACACACGAGATGTCTCCTTGTCAACTATTTCCCTAAGTTATTGTCAGATATGACATTAGTTATCTACAAGGCAGGGCTAACGGAAAATTGCATCTACCCTGGCCAACTTTCCCTCCAGAGCCCTAAGCCTCAGCTCCTCTTGCCCTGTCTCTTGGCTTTGGGGCAAACGGTCTCTTTGGTTCCATTTTCAGTCATGCTCAGGATGTGATAAGATACTTTTGTAAGAAGTCCATTAAAAAAAACAAGACTTCTTTCAGTCCCTCATTTTCAAAAAGGAAAAAAACCCAAAGGTGTACTATGAAATCATCACGCCCTTTCGGGAATAAGCTTTTATCATTTTATCAGGCCACTTAAGCAATGTAGGGGCAGTGTGTCTGCACCTTTGTAAGTCGGAATAGATGTGCGCAGGCATTTCGTAGGAGGGTGATCTGCATAACGGCTTCATCACAGGCTTGGGCTTTCTCATCAGACGCTCTAGGAGAACCGACAGCCTAAACACCCATTCCCTGTGTACTCCTACAGCTCGGTGGTGAACAGACACCACGCTAAGCCCTCTAGCATTGATTGGAAGGGGTTACCATGGTAATGCTGGATGTAATACATTGTATACAGCCGTGTTAACTATAGTCACCACGTCAGAGCCCCAGATCTTAGTCATCTTACAACTGGAAGTTCATACTCTCTGACCAACGCTGTGTAGTTTTATAAACTACAGTAGCTATTTAAGCTTTTATCTTTAGAGTAAGTGTGTTGTCTCATAAGCTTACCTTGTTATTTCTAAGGGTTGTTCTATGTGCATTGTCAATGATTTGGTTCAGTTCAGGTTTAGGAATTTAATTTTCAATCTTTGAATCTGAAGTGGCTCTCTTGTAGCTGGATCCAGCTACAGCACATAGCTGGATCTTCCTTTCTTCTCCAGTCTGACAATCTCTGCCTTTCGATTAAGTTTTTAACCTATTCACAATTTAATATTATTTTCATAACTGGATTTCTGTCTGCTGTTGTACTTTTTGTTTTCTATATGTCTCAGGATTTTTGGTTCTCCTATTCCTTTTACTGTCTTGTTTTGCATTGAGTGAATACGTTCCCTAGTACGACATCTTCATTCCTTTAATAATTGTTTCACTATATACTTATATTTTATTAGTGGTTTGCTCTAGGCCTTACCATATGCATCTTAACTTATCAGACTTTACTTCAGATTTATACTAAATTACTTCCAGTGAAATAGCTATCTTCCTTCTAACCTCCTTTTGTGCTATTATTGTTATATATATTACAACTATACGTTACAAGCTCAATAATACATTGTGAAATTATTATTCTTTTACTTTTAAAACAATAACTGTAGTTAGAGCTAGCCCCTGGTGGGGGGGGGGGGAGGGAAGCGGCGCAACACTAATAATATAAGAGGATTTTCAAAGTTGATCAGAACTTCAAACTAAAGAATGACTTCCTCAATCCGCAACTGCCCAGACCCCCATTTCAAAACCCTCGAGGACAGACACACAGCCTCTAGGACCCAGCCCTGACGCGCTCCCGTTCTCGCGCGTTGCCCGCACTCGCGGCCTGCCCCCTGCGTGGGGCCTCCTCAGGAGCGCAGTCTGCTGGCTCCGCAGAAGAAAAGTGCCAACCCGGACAAACGGAGGAAAAGGTCCTCTGAAAGGCAATAAGTGCCTGAAAAAAGGGCTCATAACAAAATGCATGATCGGGTTCCAAAATCGAAAAGGTAATGGCCACAAGAAATAAAGAGGGGGTGTGGGGGAGGATGTTCATGATCTCATTCCAGGAACGAACTCCTGAAATCTTACGCGAAAGGGGGTGTTGATCCGACTTGTGAGGGTGTCCAGGATGTGGACGTTCTCGTGCTGGTGCAGCAGGATAAAGCGGAGGAAGATCTCAAGCAGAGCCGGCTCGGAGATGCTGCGCAGGAAAAGGTCCAAATACGCAGTTGTGGTCATGACTTCCTCCACAGTCACCTGCAGCCAACGATAGAGCGAGCACAGGTGAGGCATTAAGACGTAATTCAAGTGTTCAGGCAACTCCCATCATCGACTGCAGTTCATACGCCATGAAGATTTTAGTGTGCAATCACAGTGGGGCGGGGGAGATACCAGAAAGTATTTACAGGGTCTGTAATGGATTAATTAGACAGCTCAGCATAACTTGTTTCATTATAGTCATTCGATGAACATTTATTGAAACCTGCTAGGTACAAGGAGCCAGAAACATTAAGAACATATTTTTTTGTCCAGGAAGATGGATTATATATAACGATCTAGCAAACAAAATAACATAATAATAAATGGCAAATGCGAGATAAAGACAGAAAGTGATACAGATGTTCAGATATGTTTCTGAAAAGTTGCAAGTCACATTTTATAACCGAATACCACACATAAAGTGTAATTTATAAAGTGCTATACGAGTTTACTGCTTACAAAGTAACTGTGACTTTTTTATAATAACAAATTAGTATTTTCTACAGGGTGCGATCTCCCCACGCAGTAAAATGTCAACCTTTCAGGAAACGGAACACTCTGAGGAGTCAAGTTTTTCAAAGAGCTGAGGATTTGATGCTCAGAGCATCAAAAAATTAATTTTAACATTGTGAATGGGAATATTTTAAGAGCTAGTATACATTTGTCTTCCTAAAAGCAGAATAGAACACCTCTTGATGAACAGAGGTCATCTGTTGCCTTGTTGTGTGTGGTACAGAAGTACTCAAACGGGGCTTCACGGCACTCCCCAGGGAAACAGATTGGAACTTCGGGTTCCAGCCCTCCCCCGCAGACACCGCCGCCCCCACCCCCGCCCCCGCCCCGCGTGCGAGTGCTCGCTGCTCCCCGAAATGGGTGGCGTACTCGGGGCGTGACCGCAGTTCCTCTCCTTCAGTTTTCCGTCTTCTTTATTTCTCCCTTTGAAACTGTTAACTGTCACTTTAACATACTGATACTGGGCCATTTCTTTTATACATATTTCTCTTCTCCTTGCAATGTCCTGTTTTCAAAATCCGCAAAGCAGTTCAGAAACTAGATCTCCAAATCTGCTTATGGAAGTGTAGTTGGGCCTTGCGTGGACGCATCTGCGCAGAAAGGCTTCAATAGCTTCTGTAAATGTCTTGGTTCTTAGGTATGTCCTAGATTGATGGGTCCAGGCGGGTGCGTGATTACCAAGCCAGTCGTGTCTGTGTTCGTTGTTCTGGCGAGGCACGCCTACACACTACATTTCCCTCCACGCCCTCCACGCTCTTTGTTCTGGCAAGGCCCCCGCAGGGCCCCGAGCGGTCTGAGCACCGCATCCGCGTGCACACTCCCCGCCTTCACCAGCGCAGCGCCAATGCCGTGGGCCCCTCAAATACTCCA
Source organism: Micronycteris hirsuta (assembly GCA_004026765.1). Taxonomy (NCBI): domain Eukaryota; kingdom Metazoa; phylum Chordata; class Mammalia; order Chiroptera; family Phyllostomidae; genus Micronycteris; species Micronycteris hirsuta. The sequence goes on along the minus strand of PVJI01001991.1, from coordinate 128,088 downwards.
CACACCGCTCTGTCATCTGACCAACGTCAAAGGGCTCTCTGTGGCCCAAACGCAGCAAAGGAAACAGGGGTCAACCTCTTAGCAAAGAAATTGCCCTGAGGAGAGTGCTTCTCATGGGTTTCCCCAGCTTCTGAAATGAACTGCTCCTCTCCCTGTGTTTTCCAGTGTTCTCCAGTTACACACTCATGGCACTCTCCACCCTGCTCTGGGGCACACACGGTGTCCTTTTCTTTATTACTCCGGTGCAGTGTACAGGTCTAGCACATAGGCTGCACTTAATAAACGTTTCTTGAATAAATGACATCCCCCAAGGACCCAGTGATTCATACTGGCCAGAGTCAAGCTTAATTTTTAATTCTTCCCTCTTCTCTGTGTGTGTTCTGAAGGCCCCAGAGAGTGGGGACATTTTAAATAAAGACATAAAGTAACTGATGTCACCAAGTAGCTATGGGGGAAATGACTCACAACACCTAACAGGTAGTTTCATTAGCTCACACCGGTTCCAGTCCTGCGATCTTAGGGCCCTTCAGCAGAAATTTAATCCAAACTCACTTAGGCAGCAGTCTAATTCCCTAACACTCTTGATCATTAGAAGAAGTAGCACTAATCACTCCAAATGGGCCACGCGTGTAGTTTCTGCAAGACCGTATTTTCGTCTTACCCACTGAGCACTGCTGAGAGGATGCGTCGCGTAGACTTCCAGGAGCTGCCTTGGCTCCAATAAGGCAGCATCAGCTTGCTCCACCCATTCAGTTGCACATGACCTTAATGAGCTCAAAAGCACAGCTATCAACTCTTCAGAATATAAGTCTCAATCTTTGGGGGCTGGCATGAAAAGAGGGCACTAAGCATTTATTGTTTACTACTCTTAGGCTAGATAAATGAAAGATTTTTGTTAAAGAAATCAAAGCTGTCATTTATAAGCTAAGAGGATTTAAGAGAGTACTTGGAGGGGCAGCATTTACATAACATGGCATAAATATTAAAGACCCAATTCTATTAAGCGTCAAATTGCACATTCTTTATAAATCGAGGTCAGCTAAGCTAATACCTGACACCAGGAAAACCTGGTTCCCTCTCTGTCCACCTCTTCCCTCCCCCATATTGTCAGAGCCCTTAGTAGCCCTCTATCCCAGAAAATCTTCTCCTGCCCCATTATCTTACTTTTCAGTCTTCTTCTCATCCCCCCATTGGCAACCTCCTTCACCAGGATGAGCCAGAGCCTGAGTGCGAGCACTTGAAAGCCAGTGACAGGCGGACCAGGGGAAGCAGCTCGGCGGTGCAGGAGGCCAGACCGAAGCCTCCACTAGTGCCCCAAAGGGAAAGCAGCCTCCTCCTCACGGTCCGATTATATTAACACGGTCCGATATCAGTTGTTGATATCAAATCTTTCGCCTCATAGATGACTGTCAATATTTACCTTGTTCTATAAAGGAGTGCAGGTACCTGAAAATTTATATAGAAATTCTAGGAGAAAGAGTAAATTAGGTTCTACTTTACCACCATGTAATACACAGCAATAAAGGTAAAAGATAGCAAAGTTTAGGAATGCTGTTCTTTACTAAAGGCAGAACAGAATGACTACAATAATCTAAGGAAAACCCGTTTCTACAGACAAATAATTATCCTTGACAAGGTAAGTACAACAGTGAATTAAAACAATGTGTCTGATTAGGCACTCTTTTTTCTTTTAGTTGAGGCAAAATTGGTATATAGCATCGTGTTAGTTTGAGATCTACAACATACTAATTCGATCTCTGTATCACTGCAGTGATTACCACAAGAAGTCTAGTTACCATCCATCACCAAGCAATGGACCCCCCTTCACCCATCTCACCCGCTCCTAACCCCTCTCCCCTCAGATAATCACCAATCTGCTCTCAGTATCTATGAGTTTTGTTGCTTTGTTTGCTCCTGTGTTTTGGTTTTTAGATTTCACATGTCAGTAAAATCATATGGGGTATTTGTCAATCTGTCTGACTTATTTCACTTGGCATAATACCCTCAAGGTCCATCCACCTTGTTTCTTTTTTATGGCTGAATAACATTCCAATGTACATACATGTATACACCACATCTTCTTTATCCATTCATCTCTCAATGGACACTTAGGTTGTTTCCATATCTGCGCTATTGTAGATAACATTTAGACTACCCAAAGCAATCTCTATTAATATTTCAATGGCATTCTTCATAGGACCAGATCATTCTAAAATTTGTATGGAGCCCCAAAAGACCCAGAATAGCCAAAGCAATCTTGAGAAAGAAGAGCAAAGTCAAAGGTCATCACACTCTCTGATTTCAAACTATACTACAAAGCTATAGTAATCCAACAGTATAGTATTGGCATAAAAACAGAACAGAACAGAGAGCCCAAAAATAAACCCACACATATATGGCCAATTAATTTATAACAAAGGAGCCAAGAATATACAATGGGGAAAGGACAGCCTCTTCAATAAATGGTGGTAGGAAAACTGGACAGATGCAAGCAAAAGAATAAAATGGGACTACTACCTTACACCATACACAAAAATTAACTCAAAATGAATTAACAACTTGACTGTAAGACCTAAAATCATAAAATTGCCAGAAGAAAACACAGGCAGCAAGCCCCTTACCATAGTCTCAGAAATGATTTTTTGGATCTGACTCTAAAAGCAAAGACAACAAAAGCAAAATTAAACAAGTGAGACTACATCAAACTAAAAGTGTCTGCAAAGCAAAGGAAACCATCAACAAAATAAAAAGGTTACCTACTGAGTGGGAGAAAATATTTGCAAATCATATATCTGGTAAGGGGTTAATTTCCAAAATATATGAAGAACTCAAGCCCTGGCTGGTGTGGCTCAGTGGACTGGGCACCACCCTGCAAATCGAAAGGTCACTAGTTCTATTCCTGATCTAGGGCACACGCCTGGGTTGTAGGCCAGGTCCCCAGGTGGGGGCCTGTGAGATTTCACCAATGTTTCTTTCCCTCTCTTTCTCCCTCTCTTCCCCTCTCTCTAAAAAATAAATAAATAAATGAAGTCTTAAAAAAAAAATGTATTCCATTAATTTTTTTTTAAAAAGAATTCAAACAACTCAATAACAAACAAAAAAAAAAAGATTAAAAAATGGGCAAAGGATCTAAATAGACATTTTCCCAAAGAAGATGTGCAAATGGCCAACAGGCACATCCAGACGCTCAACATGACTAATTATCAGGGAAATGAAAATCAAAAAACCAAAATGAGATATGACCTCACACCTTTTTGATAATAGAAGGGCTATTATCAAAATGACAAGAAATAAGTGTTGAAGAGGATGTGAAGAACAGGGAACCCCCATGCACTATTGGCGGGAATGTAAATTGGTACAGCCACTATGAAAAACAGCATGGAGGTTCTTCAGGAAATCAAAAATAGAACTATCATACAACCCAGCAATTCCACTTCCGGCTACTTATACAAAGGAAACAAAAACACTAATTTGAGAAGGTGTGTCGCAGCATTATTTACAGCAGCTTAGGCACTCTCATGTGGTTACCTTTCAGCCCAAGCTGCAGCCTAGAGCCCTGATTCAGGCACTTAATTCTGTTGCTCTTAAGCCCAGTTTAGGATATCCTTCGAGATAAGTCTCTTTCCTCACCTACCTGTCCACCCTCCATGAGCCCTTACCTGAGACCTCCTTCATGCCAAGCACTCTTCACCAGTCCCTTAAACTGATGCTTTCCAAACTACACTTTGAGACCCAAAAGTGGGTAGTGAAATCAATTTATTGGTTCACTCATGGTTCAGACCAGATTCCTCTGTAACTAATAGAAAGTATTCGAGTTCATCTCATGTAGTAAGTACTGTGCTATCATACTTTTGTAAACATATTTTATTCATGTACTATAATAATATTATGTATATATATGTACCTTATATATTCAGTAAAATGCACACACACAAATGTATAAAATAAACTTCTGGCGGTGCATTACAATAAAAAACATCTAGAAGACACAAGTAGCACTGCAATAACCGAGCCAATTCACAGTCCTTCCTGCCACCCTGTCGCCCACCAGTTCCCGCCACCGGTTTCCAACATTCCAGGCTGCGACCCAGCGAGGGCTCGTCTGGAAGACGCACATGCGTAACTGAGATCGGTTCTCTGAACAGGATGGCAACTGAGCTTACAGTAAATCTTCTCCTTTTCATCTTGGCTTAAGAGCTCCAACAGTACATTTTTCTAAATTAAAATTTCAAGCTTCTCAGAAATGGACAAAATAAAGAGTTTGCTTTCTTTTAGAAAGGCAGTGGGTGGGCAGGGAGGCGTTGACACCATGAGTCACACTCCACTCTGTAAACTCTCTCGAACACCGAGGCCAGAGCCCAGCCCAGCCCAGCCTTCATGCCCACGACTACAGCAGTGCATTAACTTAATGCACAGTGTAGGAGTGAAATTGAGCGTATAGACATTCTGACCTTTCTGTAATCTGCTCTAGTTGGAAAATTCCATTTGCATCTAAATTAGCACCAGAATCCTCCCTGTAATGGCAGGATTATATGTGTCCTGAAAAATAAATTTCCCACCTACTAACAGTGTGTGTGTGTGTGTGTGTGTGTGTGTGTGTGTTTGTGCGCGCGCGCGCATGCGTGAACCACTCACATTGGGACAAACAGATGGATCCTACCTTCTGTCACTCAGGCAGGTGGCAGGCAGTAGGGTCAGGTGACTGTTGCACCCTCTCCAAATTTGAAGCCACACTTTCTTGGCTTTTCCTTTGACTAAGAGGAGAAAACTAGCAAACCAAGGTTCAGCTGGATCATCTGTGAGCCCTCGGTCCCAGCAGTCCCAACTGGAAAGTTAGGGAACAAGACCCAGACGAACACGGCCCACTGAAACCAGCAGTGGGGACGGGAATGGCGAGGCTGGACTGCATGAAACAGGGACAAAGTGGTCTTTACAGGGAACACAGGTCGCCCCTGCCCACTGCTGCCAGAGACGGACAAGCTACGGACAGGCAGGAGGCAAGTCCTCGCGGGTGCAGCCGAGGACAGCAGCTGAATGGGCTCTTCACAGCATCCTCTTTCCTCCGAGGACACAGAGCTCGGAGACCACTCACGTACAGAGGGAAGACAGACACCCTGGTTCGCAGGGAGCAGCCCCACTGTTTCAGCCGAAAACTCAGGGCAGAACATTCATTTATTCCGAGTCTGAAAAGAATCTGCCGTTGACGATTCAGGCTCGCTCCCTCCTGGGCCCCTCACGCTTCCCTCCCTCCTGCTCCCGGACCACGTTTCACAGACACCGCCACCAGAGGGAGGCTGGGGAGGCCGCTGAAGGCGACATCCATAGTTGGTGAATTCCACTATTTACCCCCAAAATATTTGAGGAAGAAGGAAATTAATATGATGGCTACAATGACGTCAGCAACGTATCTTAAGGAAAAGATGTTAAAAATAAAATCAGTCTCTGCCCTTCTTCCCCGGCATTTCTTCAATGTATCTGCAATGCATTAAATATAATAATTAAATCAATTAAATAGAAATTAATGGATTAATGAAATGTCATTAACTCGTACTTACTGAGGGAAAGGGGAAGGAGTAAACAAATGGCTTTCCAGACTTCTTCCAGACCCTGAACGATGAGAAACCCCGCCAACTGCCAAACAGAAGGCAGAGGAGGGACCTGGGGGACAGGGTGGGGGTTCTTAGTTGCAATGTGAAGAACCATGAAAACAACACGGACATCACTGATCAGTTTTTAAGCTCCTACTGTGTAATTAAAGACTATTCTCAGCATACTGTTCGAGCTCTTTGGGTCCCCACAGTCTCGTGAGGACTGACCCAACTCAGCAGGACATATATTTATTATAAGGACACTGGGGTAAACTACCAGACCACCAGAAGGCTGAAGGAGCAGGCTCAGAAAGGAAGGGAGGCCTGATGCCGGGCAGCCAAGACACAAATATCCACATCCCTTCTTCTAACCTCAGGCAGGATAACATGGCTTCCTTTGGCAAGACGGCACAGTCTCTCCTATCAGAAAGTATTCCTCATTGTAAAAAAAAAAAAAAAAAAAATTTAGCCAGCTGCAATTTAAAGTTAACGTGAATATAAACTGTCATTGAAAAAGAAAATAAACCTTCAGTCTATACATTAAATAATCTATGTAAAGAATATAGCACTCTGAAGCACAGGAAAAATCCAGTAAATTTTAGTTACTAGTAAAAATAAAATAAAGTTAGCCTCCCCTCATGCTAAGAAGTGGTGATGAAGAAATGTTGTCCTCCCAAAACTCAATTTTCTTCCCTACTCTGAAATGCTTTTGAAGCCTGTCAGCTCCCTCCTTTCTAGACTACGTCCATCCCCTTTTTCAGTCTTCTTAATGCATTTCTCCTTCCTTTAAGATTGCAAAGTTACTGCAGAAATGACTCTGTCTGACCTACAGTGGGAATTCTCAAAGCACCTGGTGCACCGGCAGGTACTCAGAGGGTAATCAATAAAATGTGTCAAGAAGGAAATCAGCAGCCCTGTAACTAATAAAAACACAACCCGTGTTGGGATGCCTTCATTAGCAAGGTAGATTAATCTGACAGTACATGAACGGCAGGGGAAATTTTTCTCTTACACTGAATAACATTTCATTGAAAACAGCGAGCCTAACTGATGTGATTCTCTTGAATTAAGGCAACCTAGTCAACAGATCCTTTGGGGGAGAAAAGGAATGCTTCCTGAGGCTTCCCCCTAATTTCTCTTCTTGATTAATAAGACAGTACTCCTGAGTTCTGATGAGACCGACCTTCAACCCAACAGTAGAGGGGAAATGATATATGGGCCAGAGCCTCAACCAGCAGCTCCTCTAGAATGAGGGATCTGAGGACAATTATCAGAAGGTGGCATCTCACGCCTGCCACCCTTGCCCCCAATTCAATTTGCCTGCTGTGTTAAATGGATCACTTGGGGGTGGAATTTTATACACAGACCAATTTTCCCAGACACCAAAACTATAACAAAGGTGAGTTCTGATGATAAAAGACAGATTTCACTCCTGGCTTATTTTCCACGGGAGACAGAAAGCACTCAGCACAGTGGAAGACTGAGAAGACACAGAGGTGTCTACCCTGACCAATTCAATAATTCCGGTCTTTCTGCGCCCTTTTCTCTGTTACCCCAAACCCACTCATCATCTGGCGCCGGATGGTCACAGGGCAAGGCACAGCAAGGGGTATCCTGCTGGGCTCATTCTTGCTCTGTCTCGCCTGGCAAGCCAGTCAGACACGAACAGCACGGGGAAGCAGGCCCTTGCAGAAAGTCAGCGTGAGCAAAAGAGAATTATACCAACAAGGTAAAATAAATGGACTATTAACTTCCTTTCGGTTTTCCTTGCTTTTTTGTTTTCTTTTGACCACTTAAAGAAAAACTTGCAGGGCATTGGTTGCTGGTAAATTGTTAAAGGTCTCTTAGGAGGATACAGGGAAAGCAGAAAAGATTCACATCAACTCTCAGACCAGATTCCCCCTCCCCTCTGTACACTGGCTTCCAAGGAGAACAGCACCTGGCTACCTTAGGTAAGGCAGGGCCTGTGTGAGTTCTCTGTGAATCTCTGTGAATTCTGTATTTTTCTGTGTAGTGAGGGTGGGACCCCTCCTATCTCTTCATAATTCTGATGCTGAAGAACCAAGTCTTTGGTTGGTACGGCATTATCTCCTTCACGCACTTGTTGAAATTAAAAAGAAAGAAATCCAGTTTTCCATTTCAAATCAGAAGTCAAGGGAAGCCTAATTCATAACCCTAATGTTCCTCTCCTACAGTGGGAGAGAAGTGCCATGGAGTACTGAGGAGACGTCAGTGATGAGGAGGCTTCCAGTACTTGGAGCTGGTTCAGACTCTAAAAATGTACTGTGTGTGTGTAAAGAAAAGGAATACAGCTTTGTCTCCTATCTTCTATTATTTTTAAAGTAGTAAAAACTAGGTAAAAAGAGCTATGCTAGGAGAAGAGGCAGAACCAGTTAGGTCAAGGATCAAATAGCTAAGGCGACTGCTAGGTTTCCTGGGATCCAGTCTCTGAGCCCAAACCAGCGCACACAGGGCATCCCTGCAAATTCGTAAAAGGGTCCCTCCCAGGGCAGAGTAGCTGCCCAGGACCACAAGTTGGTAAGTAGATGGCTTGGCCAGAGCAGAAGGTACCTTCTGCCAACTGGCTAAGGGTGCCTTTCCTATGGGTGAACTCAGGCCATGCCCGGAACACAGTCTGGTGAGCAGAATGGGAACCTCGTCTCTCTCACTTGCCCCCTCGGCAGGGCACCTGTGTGCAATGGACAACCCGTACAACCCAGAACCTCTCCAACCTGTGTTTTTCCAATAATTATAGTCACAGAAACTTCTAGATTCCCACTGTTAGAAACAGAATTTCTTCTTGGGAATAAACCCAAGTTTATAGCTAAAAACTACATATCCCTACTTCCTTTGCATCTAGGTGTGGCCTTATATATCCTAGCCAGTGAAATGTAAGCACAACTGGTGTATGGAACAGGAAAGGATCATTAAAGTGCATTTTCTTTTTCATGAAGGAGTTTTCTGTTATCTACAGTAACCCTTATGCATACTGATCCCGTGTTTTCCCTGAAAATAAAGATGATTTGCTTTGTAAGTTGCTACAGAGATCTCGTCCCCAGCATATAGAACAGTGCCTGGCATATACTGGGCACTCGGCATTTACTTGTTGAGTGAATTCAATCAATAAATGAATGTTTATTGGTCTTTCAAGAGAAGACCAAGGGACAGCCCTATTATGATAAAGCAGAAATGTCATGTCAAGATTCATCTCATAACCCATTTTCCAAATAATCCTCCAAAGCATGAGAACAGTGGCTTTTAAACTTTTTAAAATCATGACCCATCATAAGAATTATATTTCACAATAATACACAATATTTACCATTGCTAAATACAATGCAATGGACTTTCTGATATTCTGCGTTCTGTTTTTAAGTGCTAATTGGCACCTACCAAATTGACTTTTTGATTCGTTAATGTGACAAGATTCAATGTTTGAAAACTACTTTAAATATATGTATATATTTATCTGTTAACTTACTTATGTGTTCACTTTTCTGTTAACTAATAAACACAGCTCAAAACTAAAGTAAATTATTTAATTGAAAACCTAAAATATTTACAATTTAATGGAAAGAAACAGTGGTAGAAAGAACCAAAACATTGTGTTTATTTTGTTTTCACATTCTTACACAATAGCGAAATATGATCACTTGTGTCTTGGGGGCCTCCACAGCCTGAAACAAATACTGCCTCCACTCTGGGAAACCCTGCCTGGGACTCAGAGGAGCTGAGGGCTGGCTGGCCCCGCTCCCCTGTCTCGGCTCCTGCTCTCTGTGGCACCCAGCACAGGGCCTCAGCATGCACAAAGCCAGGCTGTCCTTCCTCCAAGTCTGGCTCCTAGCTTCTACCCTGGAGAGATAAGTACTTACATTAGCTGCTCCTTCTCTTTGCTGATAAGGGAAGGCAAACGGGCTTCCTTTTCTAAGCTGGAGAGTGTACAGATAAAAATTTAAGGGAGAAAAGCACATCACAGGCTAGCAGAAAATGGACTGCAGTGAATCTATATAAAACACTTGTGCTTTAATCCTTAGTATCTGGTGACCTTGGGCAAGTGATCTTTTGACGTCTCAACTGCCACAGCTGTGAAACAAGCGTGGTGTCTGGAGCGCCATGAAGTCTAGCACAGGAAGCTTACATGTGTGAAGAAGGTTCACGATGAGATTAGGGGACAGCTTCTGTGAAAAGTGCCTTCCTCCACGGACTGTGGCGAGAACACAAAGAAGTAAGGCCCTGTGCAATAATAAAAGAACACTCTGGAACACTGAGAGGAATTCCTGATGTAAATATAAGGCTGCCACATAAACCTGCTATGAATTCAGCAATGTTAAAGAATTTAAAAATCCCCTACTTCATAGGCTTGAGACCTCTCCCATATATTGTACTCACAGACTTTGAATATTTCTATTCTAATCACAAGTCTTCCTGTTCTCAGCTGTAGAATGATGGTGTTGACCTGAGATGATCTAAACTCTCAGCTCCAAAAATCTGAGATTCTCTGATTCCGTGTCAGTGATGTGAAACAAAAGCTAATTTCAGTTCTTTGCCTTGGTAAGTTTATCTCCCAGCATAAGCAACAGAGAACTCTAATGTAGTGATGAGGGTGCTGGCCACTGTCTTTCGATACATTTATTTAACCAACTGGATAACTGAGTGCTTTTCCTGTGTACAATATACTAGCAGCTCACTTCATGGTCCCAGTGACAGCTCAGTGGCAGAGGAGAGAAATCAGGGTGTGCTTAAGTGCAAGGCTTCAGCCCACTATGGGGACTCTCCTGGGACTTAACAGATGAGTATGTTTTGGACAGACAGGCACGAACTAGATAGAGTAATCCAGAGGAAACATGGTAATAAGACTGGAGGACAATGAGGATCCTGCCCTGACTTCAGGTGGCATTTGAAAATCATGGAGAAGGGAGGTTGATATCAGGATAGTGTCCCATCAGGAGCAATTTTCAAAAACCACTGGATGGATGAATGGATTCTCTTCTGCAGATAATAGGGACCCATTATAAGTTCTTGAGCATGGGAATGATGATTAAACTACCCCTATTTATTTTTAAAATATGAATTGCTTCCAAATTTGCTAGAATTCAGAAAGGTAGGATTTCTGTACATCTGATAGAGAATCCAAATGTTTCCTCCCACATGAAGGATCTCCCCGCAGAGTTCTGGCCTCTCTCCACCTCCCTCAGTAATTCTTCCTGCGGGAGCGGTGTGGGGGAGGGGGGCACACAGACTTCTCATTTCAATGAGCCTGTCCCTTCCTCTCTCTTTTCTGCAGGGAGCCAGGCTGCCAGCGGGAAGTACACATTCTTCTCTGCCCCTCCCACCACTGCCTCTGTGGTGTGCCTGGGTGGGTTTGTCTAATTCTGGGCTACGCTATTAAGCAATCTTGCCCACAGATAGAAACCCTACGCTCCGGCATCGGTTTAATCGGGAACAAAAGGGCTCTTTCAGGCCTCCGCCTCACTCTTTTCTCATATTCCTCACCTTGTCAGAACTTCGCTTTGTATCTCAGTGAGAATGCACCAGGCTTTTCCAAAACTGCAGTGCAGGCCCCTCAGTTATGCGTGTTCAGTTTACTCTGAGTCATACAAAAGCTTTACCCTCCTGGCCCAGGGCTTCGGGACACAGTATTTACTGTACTCCAGACATGCCGATTTTCAGCAAATGAGACCAACGGGGCAGCACACAGGCAGCCCCACCAGGGCACTCAGCACAGCAGTCAGAACTGATGGGCCCTCACCTCCTGCCGGGCGGAAACCCCTACAACCCATACCATACGTTCTCTTCTTCCCTACTAACCCCCTTCCACACTCTAAATAAAAATCCGTATTCTTTGCCCTCTAAGGTAAGTAAGCAGGATACACACAAGATGAATGATCAGTGAAATGAACTCTCCTAGGGAGCAACTATTGCATTTTAAGTGGTTCATATGTGATGAGACTCAGTGAGATGCTGCTTGTATGAGGATGAAAACTAAGTTAACCTTTCCCAGCTCAGACCTCTGTCAACATCCCTTTGCTGTCCCCATTCTCAGCCCCCTAGAAGGACAGCTGGGCATACAGGCCAGGAGACTACTTACATCTCAGGCACCTTTCCAAAGGAGGAAAAGTAGTAAACTATTATTATCATAAATTATTACTGCTATTAATAGTAGTTCTAGAAAGAGCTGCCATTTACAGAGTCCCATTTTTGTGTCAGGTGCTGGGTTAGGTGCCTCATATGCATCATCTGAGTTAATTCCCCATGGCCCTGTAAGGCAGGTATTAGAGTCCTCATCTGACAGATAAAACCGACCCTCAAAAACTCAGCCAAAAGTACACAAGAAGCGGCAGGGCCCAGAATCACCAGAGACCAGGTCGACCTGAGACCAAATTCCATGTCCTTCCTGCTAATTTGAGAAGTCAGGACAAGAATTCTAACAATTCCTTAACATTCTCATCCCCGGCCCTCTGAAAACAGAGCAGAAATGCCTCAGAACTAAATAGTTGTATCAGCCATGTGGACTGATTAAGGTCAAGGACACTGTCGCCCACTATGAGAGTTAAAATTATAGCCTTTGAAGTATTTACATCCATATCTGCCCTTGACCGCCCCATCCCTCTTCCAGCCAATTCAGCTACATTTTCTCAACGCAAGCTGCTCCCAGTGACAGATTAGGACATTACTCCAGAGAACAGCTTCTCCAAACAACTCCCTGAGCACCTTCCTCCTGGAAACCACAGCAAGAAGTGAAATTCATCTTAAGCCATTGAGAGAAAAAAAAAATGCTCTTAAAACCAACATGAGAAAAAAAAAAGATTTAATGTGAGACACTGACTCTCCTACCGTCACCAGGACAAGTGCCAACGACAGAGAATCAACGCCCTCAGATGAGCACAATTGCAACAATACATTAAACCGCCACTCACAAAAGCACTGACTCTGGCCCCCACTGCTCCTGGCCATCCCAGAAGAATCCCCCTCCTCGGACTGAGTGTACCCCAGGACTGACTCCACCAGCTCCAACCAAAGATGTAAGCATGGAATCACTTAGGCACACTGATAACTTTCGTTACTTCAGTTGTAAAACAGTGTAATTTCTGTCCCCAGGGAGAATACTGGTTTCCAAATATGCATCTCCAATGGTCAGACTTGATTTGGAATCCAATGGTGCACAACATTTGAAAGGACATGCAGCGATGGTTCTCAACCCTGGCTGCACGTTAGAATCACTGGGGAGCTTTTTAAAGAGACCCGTGCTCACACCCTGCTTGGATTCAGGGAAACTAGAATCCCTGCAAGCGGGGCCAGGATTCCCTCATTGATTCTATCACAAAGACCCACTACCACAAAGGATGACCCTACTACATGAGGGCTAAGGTGCCATTTAAAATATTTCAGCTGATAGACTGACAAAAGTTTAAAAAAACAAAAACCACATGGTTGACCAATACTCTGTAAATAGAAAGATGACCAATCACATTCTTCCCAAAGAAAACTCAGGCCCAGGGGCTGGTGGGGAGTGGGCGGTAAGCAAGTATTTCAGAGCACAGGGCAAGTCAGTGGTGAGATGGCTCGGTCATCAGTGATCCCACTTCATGGGTGCCGTCTTCTGCCACCCTACATGCGAGATAAGTGTTTTGCAGAGTTTATGAAGAGATTTAAAGACTCTGTGGAAGGAAAACAAAAGGATAATTTGGAAACTTCCAAAAACTTCCTTTATCCAGTTGGGTAGCAGGTACTGTATATTACTGTATAGTAGTACATTCATTGTCCAAATGAGTACTACAGGATTCCCCAGGAGTAACAGCAGGATCTGACTAATTCTCATCTATAATGGGAAGGCCCCATTACAGAAGAGTTCATGTTTGAATTAATAACCAAAAGAATCCAAGCACTGGTTGAAAAATCAAGGTAGATATATTGCCCGCTCCATTGCCCTCTTTCTACCATTAAAAGGGAAGGAGGAGGAGCAAGAGGAGGGGTCACTAAGTCCTTGTTTTCAGCACGGTGAGGCATAAAGTAACCCCTCCACCATTCTGGGCTTTCGACCCCACTCGTGATATGAATGAAGGATTGCATGTGCAAATCTACAGCTTAATGACATAAAAATATTGCTCCTTTCTTCTTTTCAAAGTAGAACCACCAAAAAATCAGACCCAAGAGCCCCTTGGATCCACTAGATGGTACAAGTTGTCCTTTTCGAGCCTACTGAACTGGAGGAGAGGCTCAGCACGGCACCCGAAACTCTGCAGGGGTTCCCCAAGCAGCCCAATGCGAAGGAGCCTTGAGAGGAAGGGGATTTGCTCTCTAAGAAATCTTTCCATTTTCAATTAACAGAAGCATAAGGAGAATTTTTTTTCCTGAATTCTGCACTGGGAGCTCAGGAATTAAGTTACGCCATGGAAGGAATCATGGAACTAAGATTTACTTCAGAGCAGGGTCATGAGAAACGATGAGACTGAGGCCTCGAGACTTGGGGATCTAGGGTTTTGGTCCATGCTTGGTTGGTATCAGTTGTGTGAGCCTGGGCAAGTCACTTAACCTCTTTAGTCCTCAATGTCTTTATCTGAAAAATGAGGAGCTGGGACTAGACAATCTCCAAAATAATGTCTAGCACTAAAACTCTATAGGGACACAGCATACTATGTTTCCACCTCCAATTTAATCTCTCCATGTAGATTTGGGAAGAACTTTAAACTAAGGTATTAGCAATTCATTTACTGAAAAAAATGAGATGTTACTGATTCATTTACTGGAAAACATTTATGGAGTGCCTGCTGGGTGCCAAGCATGGGGCTAACACTGCATCAGGAAATAAGGACATGGGATCAAATGAGAAAGTCCCCCACCCTCACTCCACATAGAGCATCTCTATGACATTGAAATCAAATGGGCTTTACAACTCCGAGCTCCTAAATTCTTACAGCATGATATCTTCAAAGGAAAAACTGGACAGCTAAATCTACTAGCTCTGGTAAAGCATTTAACACAAATATAAATGTCACACATGCTTATCCACATAGTTTTATGTCTTTTAAACATTTTTTTAAGATTTTATTTATTTATTTTTTAGAGAGAGGAGAAGGGAGGGAGAAAGAACAATGCATGGTTGCCTCTCACATGGCCCCCACTGGGGACCTGGCCCGCAGCCCAGGCATGCGCCCTGACTGGGAATCGAACCGGGATCCTCTGGTTCCCAGCCCGTGCTCAATCCACTGAGCTACACCAGCCAGGGCAGTTTTATGTCTTGATAAATAATTATGGCATGATGTATTGCCACTTATAGACAACACAAGCCAATAGCAGTAAAGTTTGCCCACTTCATACAATTTCATCTCTAGATGTGGAGCGCACATTTCAAACATGAATCTTAGAGCCATCTCTGATCCTCCACTAATATTTCCTGCTCATATTCCTTCTGCTTTTTCCTATAAAATATCTATATCTTCCTTTCTATTTTTCCAGCAATATCTGTCTTGAGTCATTTCTCTGCACTTTCATAACAATTAAGAGTTGTCTTCCTTTCAGCAGCAGCCATCTCTAGCCAGCACTAAACACTCCTCCCCTCCAAAAGCTCCCTTTCCTCCTGCTCCATGCCACCCCCAAGTGCCAGCTGTCAATCAAACATCAGTTCATCAACCTGGCTGGACCCCAACAGCTCTACACTCTTTATAATCCCTCCCGAGCTTTCTCCTCCCACTCCTGAACATGTGCTCTGCACGCACACACACCCCTACCTAGTCCCTACCTAGTTCCCATATCTATATTCACACACTCACTTATCTAGAAACCAGAAAAATACCTATTATGTACAAGGAGGTGTGTCACGCCTGCTGCTGGGATATTAGTTCACTGGCTGAATGAGTGAGCAAATATGCGTGGTCTCTCCTCTCATGCTGTTTACCACCTGGTAGGAGAAGTAACGCATCAAACCCATAAGGATCATACAGAGTAACCTTTAGGTGTCACATGAGTGATACCAACCAAACCCTGAAGAAGTGAAGAGTAGTTGCCTCTTCCGGGCTTGATCAGGAAGACTTTCAGAAGGAGGTGGTACATGGCCTAGATGTTGAAGGACGAGGAAGACTTGGATGAGCATAGCTGGAGGAGAACGGCACCGCATGTAGATGAAAAGCCTAAGTAGACCCACTTAACTAGAAGGTTAAATCATACTCATTGGGTAGCAAATGGTCCAGGGTGGCTGGAGAAGTGAGTCTGTGAGAGGGGAAGTGGGAGGAAGTTTGGGATTAACCCAGGAAAAGGTTAAAATAGTTGGTCTCTATAAAGTCTACATCTCTATTTCTCTTAATATCTTGATGTCTGTAGTTCTTAATCAATTTCCTCCTGGCAGTATGACACATTTTATATTACTACAGATAAAACAATAGTAGTCCAGTATAGGTTTACACATCAATGAGAAGACAGCTCAGCCATCTAAAATTACGATTTTTCTAACAAGTATATAATAACAAAAACAGTAATAACAGAGTTAACACACACATAGCACTTACTCTGTGCCAGGCATTCATTCCATTGTCACAGCTTCTGTAAGGTAGGCACTGTCACCATCCACCCCCACTTTACAAACTAGGAAAACAGCTCCTCGAGGTTACAGGTCCTGCCCGCAGGCACACAGCTAGCAAGAGGCAGAGCTGGGACAGCAACCCTGGCAGCCCGACTCTGAAGTCCACACTGTAGTAAACCCTTTGCAAAGAACGCTATCTGCTGGATACCACAACATTGAGGTTTATGTCAATGAATAAATTAGCCTTCCCTTTTGCTGTCTACTTTCTGTCTCTTTATTAGGCCAGTGTGTGTGTTTGTCTGTTTGCTTTGGCACAACATTAGATCTAGCATTCTAGAGATACTCCAGGCACGGTAACAGAGTTTCATAAGAACAAGCAGAGATCAACATCATCATAGGAAGAGGAATAGGGATGCCCTGAAAGCACCATGGGGGTGGCTTTAGGCCCAGGTGATGATATCGTGGATCCTATGGCCAGTTAATTCCCTATTTGTTCTGTGAATATGCAAAATGAGAGGAAAGATTTAGGTTCCCATAGTTATAACAATATGCCCAGGTCTCAGCTGAATACACACTATATGCCCTATTTGGAGCCATGCTGTTTTACAAAATTGATTCAAAGACACCGTGTTTAAAGTAGGCTAGAAGCTTAGGATGAGAGTGTAGATATTAATTAAAAGATTTTCTTTAGGGAAACAAAAAGAAGTGAATGTCCCAGTAGCTTCTACGACAACCAATTTCCACGCTCTCGGAGACTTTCCACCGTGAATGGCAGACATTTCATTACGTTCTGCAGGTGGTAGCTCTGGGATAAATCACAGACTCTCTTGGGCTTCTCTGTATTTTGACAGGAAGAGTATGTTTATATATGGATCTGAACATCTGTGTGCAGCATCTCTCCACTTAATACCCTAGAATATGGAAAGTAACAAGGTGACAGTCGACCGGCAAGGCCATGTCTATTGTGTGAGCTGCAGCCACAGGGGGCACTTGTTTACCCCTCCGCCTGCAGCACCATGGCTCTGGTGGGACTGGGGCAGCAGTTGAACGATGCTCTTCTGTGGTCTCCTTATAATATTCCGTGATGTGCAGTATGTCTGGGAGTGGCCAGGATTCCCACTGCCGCGCTGACAACATTTGCACTTGAGTTTTTATGGTAGCGAGATCACTCACTGTCCATCTACTTGATAGCATCACACAGGAGAGCAGAGTTGATGTCATAGTAATAATGGCATCTGTCCAGCATCCTGAGCAAGGGGAGGCACTCCCCTCAATCAAACACTGCACACACATCAGGGGCAGAAACACACTCTTAGAACTTATAGGAACCCAACAGTCTCCCTTCACTACCCACCTTTAGCTACTACTGCTACCAAGTCCTTCAACTTTGCAGAGTATTTTGACCTATGTTATCTGTTTTGATGGCTAAGACAACTCCCGAGGGAAGCAGGGCAGACCACATCCCTGTTTTAATCCCTCGCTCGTTTGGGAAAGGTTCCACCACTCCCCAAAGTGCCATCATCTACCCTGGCATCTGATGTTCCCGGTCCTGGAAGGCCAACACAGTGGGGTTACTGCACATGAAAACCGGATCCTTAACTGGATTAACACCCTTGAGATCACACACAAAGCTAGGACCGCTGTCTTCAGAATCCTTAATCAGCATAAACAGCAGAAGTGCCAGCAGCAGGACACAGATCAGTGCGATCCTGCAAACACAGTCCTTGGAGCACCTGGGTTTGCTGGCCAATGGGCGACCCCCCGGGGCCTCAGCCTGCCTCCTCAATCAGACTTGCTAGCAGGCGGGAGTTCTCAGGGTGCAAGTGCCCAGGTAACTGTCTTTGCACGTGCAGGTTCAGAACCTCCAGCATTCAGAATTACAATACAGAGGAAAATAACTCGAGGAACCGCTGAGTTGACATCACATTCTGAGAGAAATGAGGAAAGAGTAAATCCAAAGTCATGCTGTCTATGAAATAACGCACGGGTGTGTTAAGGAACAAAGAGTAGGTTATCTAAAGTCAAAACACTTGTAGCACTAAGAATAGTAGAAAATTCACTGTCCAGGAATACACAGTATCATACAAAGGAGGTCATGTCAGAGATTCAGCTGGTTAATAGGTAATATGTGTTTAGTGCTAAGTGCCAGAGACAATAAGCACGGAAGTACCGTATCTCGTTTATTCTTCACAAGAGCCCAGTAGGATTGGCGTTAGTGCCCACAGATAATAAAAACTCGCAGATGAAGGAACTTGCCACAGTCTCATTGCTAGTTAAATAGCAAAGAGTCAGAACTCAAACTCAGTCTCTCTAACCTCAAACTTCATTTTTTAAAATGTTAATTATGCTGCTTCCCAAAATTGTATTAATCAAATATAATATATTAACTGGATGTATTAGATGGCACATGCTAATTTTCAGTTTTCAATTAATAAATCAAGTATTTCAAGTCAAAGACTCTTATAACTGTCACTAAAATCTCCTAGGTCTACAAAATATCTGGCTCTCATTGGATAGAGCTATTATTAATTTAGGCTGTCTAGAGCTGGCCTGCTTAATATGATTTTTCAACCAGGTTTAATAGTGCCACTGCCGACTCACGTTCCATAGCTGCAGGCCCCTGGCAGGACTCGGCCTTTTAATTACCTCGTCAACTGCCATTACTGACGGCTACAGTGATACTTATATCTGGCCCCTCTGCTTCCACTGCACTCTTCTGTCTATGTTCGGGGTAACCAAGAAGACAGAAGGATTGTTTGGGCCCCGCCACTGCCATCCCAGCTCCTTGGTCACAACTGGATCTCCAGCATCCAGCGGGAACCGCAAAACAATGTGAGCTTGAGGTGGCACCAGGTGCACCAGCGTTCCTGCTGAGCCCAGGCTCCACACACAGGGCACAGTCTCCCCAGCCGCCCACAGGGAGTAAGCAAGCACCTCCCTGCCCTGCAGCCCACAGCGGCCCGCCTGAGAGGCTGGGAGACAGCAGCGGCGGCTTCTATGAGAAACAACAGAACTTCTCCAGGGCATCCTGAGACCCTTTTACTTTGAGCCAGACCAGCAGCCTGTGGGCCCAGGTGGTCCCCGGGGCATGTTTTCAGTGAAGTGGAGGACAGAATCACTTAAGTGACCTACCTACTCCAGGCATGGTAATAAACCAGGTTCTCCATGAACAAGGAGAGCTCAGCAGCATTATAGGAAAAGGATTAAGAAGCCAGCAAAAAACAGAGCAGGACAACATTCGGGAGCCTTCAGTCAAACATCTTGGGTCAATAATCTAGGGAACAGGTCTTAAAAAGCAAATTAACTGAAATGCATAAGTAGAAATATGGAATGGAGGGACCAAAATACTATCCCACTCCAGTTTTTAGTATGGTCCTCCACAGAGCCAGAGTCTACTGGAAAACCTCCATAACTCAGGAAAAACTATAACAGATTTAGCAAAGAACCACCAGATTTGAAAAATAAAATCTCAGAGTATCAGGGCCAAAATGGCATTCTAGCTCCAGGGCTTTGATCCCTCCTTTCTTCCAATTTCCCGCTGAAAGGGAGGACCTGGCCAATGAAATCTGACAGCATTCGTGGAAGCCAGATGGAAAACTGCAAGGTGTTTTTCATCAGGAAGTAATGCAGATGACAGCCGAGTGACGAAAAGCACCGACATGCTCAGCATCCAAAACTGCAACAGGAAGTCTGCCCGAAGAGCAAGCAGGAGAGCTGCCTCTGCCCTCCCGCCACCCAAAACCCCTCCACCATCTCCCAGACTAGAGATGCATGAGGAAAGACGGATAGAAGTGGAGCTCAGTTAGGTGACAGGCTGCTCTGGAGACTAAAACCGGCATGACCTAAGGGGTTAAGTACTCCCCCCATAAACTCAACACCCAATTATAGCTCATTAACATTTACTAATGGTGATCATTTGAAGATTGTATTTAATTGCTCTTAAAATTCTCAGTCACTAATTTCAGGGGGCATAAAAGTCAAAAGACACCCAACTGGGCTATAAAGGGGTCCCAGCCACTCCTTCCCACAGACACATTAATAGCAAGCAGGCGACGCACAGGTGTGGCTGCTCCCACACTCTCAAAATTTCCATCTTTTCTTCTCTAGTCTCCAAAAAACTTCCATCCATCAACCTAAGTCAATAAGCCATGAATTACTGAGCTCACAGGATATCGCTCATGAATATGTATGTGTATGTTTAGAAGACAAGATTGTAAAACAAATGGGCTCCTTTGTGGCTTATAGGAACACAGCACGCATGCCTTTAAGGAAAGGTCTGACAAACGCCTGACATTATTCTGCCCGTGTATCCTGTCCCGGCATGGTTTCAGCACACACGACATGGTGGAAAATCAGTTTTTCTGGTGGATTTTTTTGCTTCTGTTTCTCCAGGCACACCTTTACAGAATAATTTGCTGAAAGAAACACAGCTAGCTGCTCTTTGCAAAAACCAAAAGGACAGGCTTTCTTTGAGGTCACAGTTACTACTGCTAATGCCTGTGAGGTGATGGCAGAAACGGACAGTGTGGGATTAGTTTTCCTTCCATCCATCCCTCACTTCAACACCCTCAGCGTCCCCGCCTTCAACTACTACAGATAGCTACACATTTCTTCCTTAATTTCTTACCAATCTCCAAATAAAGGAGCCAATGTAACCCACAAAAGAGAACCATCCTATTTCACAGGACACGTGACTGAAATAAAATGACTGAGTCCAGGGTGCTATTCATGCAACCCTTACCCCTCCAGTCACCCTCCAGTCCCCGCTGGAGCCACCTCTGTCTGCTGGTCTCCGGCCAGCCCCCTGTTCCTGCATAACACCACTGGACAAAGGCAATGGACCTGCCTCACTTCTGTTTTTGTCTGCTTGGCACGACATGAGGGGTGAGTAAGAGGAAAGACTCAAGAAGAATCAATCATGGCTTCTAGGCCAGGTAACTAGGAAAATGATGTTATTCACACACACAGACGAGTGTGAGAGGATGAGCTAAGGTGGCCTGGGGAGAAAGACATTGTGAGTTTGGCTTTCGATGGACTATGTTTGAGGCACAGCGGGCCATTCAGGCAAAGAGACCCACCCAACAGTTGAATATTCATGCCGAACAGATGCGCACGCTCTCCGTGTCGAGTTGAGAGATGATCAGAGAGGCTGATCAGCAGAAGCCCCAGCCCTGAGTGTGCCCACAGGCAGGGAAGGATGGGAGAGAGTTAGGTCGGGAGAACGGACAAGGAGATTAGGAGAATCTGGAGTGTGGATGCCAAGGGAGAAAGGAGGCAGCTCTGGTCAAGGAGTCAGAAGACTCAAGTTTGTTTAAAAAGTGATTCTTTAAAATCCCAGTCTTTTAAAACAAACACTGAAGTGCACTTAATGATGCGGTGAGGAAAGGCCTGGCAGTTTTACATCAGGGAGAGGCTGCCGCCGTTTGCACGTGGTCTGGAAGGGTTCGTGGTGGGTGAGCAGGATGATTCCTTCTCTTTAGCGTCTTTACCTGTTGTAGCCCTATTTTCTCCAGCTCTCCTCTCTCAGTGACCCCTTCCCTTGACCCCTTGCTTTCTGTGTGTTCTTTGCTCACCGCCACACTTCCCCAAATGCCAGGCCACCCTTGCTGCTTTTTGTCACCACCAGATTGTCCTGGAGCCCCTCATCATCTGACCTGTGCATTGCAAATACTTACTATAAATGTCACTGCCCACCTGCCCTGGGGGTCCAGCAAGGGTCCTTTCTCCAGCCCCTTTGTCCCTGACCTCTTGTGCACTGCGCAGTGCTCTTGTGCGCTTTATCCAAACACACTCCTCCAAGCCTTGGCTCTTGCTGGAGTGCCCTCTCCCTGAATCGCCTTCCTCATCCACTCACGGTCAAGGTTGAGCACCCAGTCACTCTCTCCCTAACCACTCCGTGCCGGCCTCATGCCCATCCGCCACCTGCCCTGGCTTCTTTCTCTGTTACAGCCCTAATTTTAGCCCATCTTGCTTTAAGTTTGTGGCTAATGTGTCAGTCTCCTGGGTCCCAGATTATAAACTCCATGGAGACAAGAGGGTTTCTCAATCAACTCCATTTCCCCATGGGGTCTGGGGAAGTGCTTTGCACCTGGGCACACTCACTACTTGGTCTTCGGACAAATGACATCACCCTTTCACTGCACGTGAGATGGCAGAGTTTGTCCTGGAATAGTGAGGTTAATACCTTTGCATATAACAGTACAAGCATTTCAGAATGCCCTCATGTTGGATCTTCACTCCCTGTAAGGAGGAAAAAGGAGAATCACTATCCCCCTTGTGCAGATGCAGAAACGCAGACTCGGTCCAGCTGAAAGCTTCGTACAATGCCACACAGCAGGAAACACAAGAGCCAGGACTAGAACCCAGATCTCCTGACTCATGGTCTGGTATTATTCCACTGCACACTCTGCTTCTGTATGAATCCACGTAACAATAAGCCTTACCTGACCATGGTTATCTGTGCTTTAGATAGTTATTCATTGTTCATTCACGTCTAGTATTTGTTAGTACACCTGCCTGTCGCACTCAAGTCTAACTATTATTTTAGATTCCAAAGGATAAGGATCAACACATAGAATTGGACAGTAACTCTGAACTGTTAAAAGTAGATTTTATTTGTTTCTAGAAAATTTTAAGCCACAATTTACTTAAGCATTTCCAAATACACTCTATAGATGCCATCTCTACCTGCTAATTCATACTCTAAGATGCTGACCCTCATAAATAAGTGTGCTGGATGCCTCCCATTTGCCCCCCCTCTCTCGTCTCCCTGCTCTGAGCCCCAGTGGTGCCCCATGGGCCACTTTTGTCCCCATGATTCCCTCACTGCCTGGTTTCCATTTGGGTTCACCCAACAGGCATCCAGCAGGACATCAGAGGAAGGAAGGAGAGTAAAGTTTTGCTATTTATTTTATTCCACTGACTTCCTCTCTGAGGGGTTGCCTCAGGTTTGGCTGTGACCCATGACAGAAGTTCATGGTTCTTATCAGGTGGCCCTTTCAAAATAGTCCCCTGATCCTTAAACATTCAGTCCTGGGGTGGTACCCATGGTAACCCCACCCAGACTATGGCCACAAATTCTTTGACACCCCTGTCATCAACAGGTGGGGTCTATGTCCCGTCTTGAAAGTGGGTGACTACTATGAACAATAAAAAGGACAGAAGCCACATGGTTCCACCTTCCAGACTGGCGCTGTCCATTTCCTGTCTCTTGGAGCCCTCAACCCACATACAGGAAGTCCCAGTACCTGAGGCCGCCATGCGGTGAGGAAGCCTGAGCTGGCCCTGTGGAGAGGCTTTGTGGAAAGAGGGCAAGAGGCAGAGAGAGAGAAAGAGAGAGAACGATCAAGATCCATCCAGCCCCAAGCTATCCAGGCCACAGCCACTGTACTCATCCCAGCTGAGCCCAGACCTCGTAGGACAGAAATGAGCATCCCCTCTGTGTGCTGCCCTAATTCCTGAACCTGGGAATTGTACTTTAGACTCATAATAAATGAGTGTTTTAAGTCTTTAAGGTTGGGGGCAGCTTATCACACAGCCATAGATCATTGAAACATCATCCTCTGGTCAGGAGTCCCGTCACTAGCCAATCTGAGTGCCACCTGTTCCTTCTGGGGCCCTGACTGACAAAACAGGTCTGAGAGTCATCAGGGCTGATAATTGCCCTCTACCCTTCTCTTCTTCTGGGAAAATGAAACTACACTTGCCTCTGAGGTCGCATGTGGCTGGGTGATTGGCTTTGTTTGTGACAACGAAATGTGAACAGAAATGGCATGCGTCAGTTCCAGACAAGAGCTTCAAAACCATTGGGCCATCCACTATGGTCCCTCCCCTGTGACATCATGACCAGTGATATCTGACGGTGCATGTTCTATCGACCTGGTTCCCCGAGTGAGGATACCGTGGAGAAGAGCTACCTACAAGCTGCTCACTCCACTCCCCAGGTGGATAAACCGAGCGAACAAAGACATAAACACTTGTCGTTTCAGCCCGAGATGTTGGTGGTGTTTGTGCCTGTAGCATCATCATAGCGACAGATACAGGAAGTTCTTTCCCCGAGCTAATCCTGACCAAAACGTCCTCCTGCACGAGGGGAGCACTGGAACTTCCGAATATTCTGCACCAAAAAGAGAAAGTCTATAAATTAAGCAAATATACATGTCTATCTTTTTGACATCTACGATCAGGAAAACCATGGATATTGACCACGTGGGAACATGGTTGCCATGGGAACACGCCTGCCTCCTGGACCTCCAGCTACCGGGATGTAAGTGACCCAGGGTGCCTGCTGCGAGGCTGCAACCTCAGCACATGGCCCACAGGAGGCTCACAGCCCGTGGCTGAGGGCAGCCAGGCAGCTCTGGCAGACCTGTTCTGGGGGCACCTGGGCCTTGTCACAGCAGGCCAGGACGCTCCCAGTCAGGCTCACAGTCTGCTGCACTTGGCATCAGGCCGGCGTTGCACCCTGACAACGCCACAGCCAGCCATCCCCACCCTGCTCCCTGTTTTCTCTCTCACCAGCACTTCCAGTAGCAAAACCCTCGCACATGTGATCCCATCCTGCATCCGCTCCACTGAGAACTCAGACTCACACAACCACACCAATGAATACTCAGCCTTGAAAATTCGGCTTTGATAAATCAAACATACGGAGACAACAGAACTAGCTCATGCTGGACAATTAATGGTGGTCCCATTAATCTAAAGTCATTAATAACTATTTTTGTACAACATGATGTCCATAGCTATGGCTAGATCTAATTCCTAAATGACTTATATTAACATGGTATCATTTTAATGTGACTTTTACAAAATGTGATTTTAACCTATCTCCAAAAATGTATCCTTCCCTAAATGACCAAAATAGGCTCCCAATCTCTTATCCAAAACCCTGCAGACCATGCATTTTGAAATTCAAACCCTCATCCTTTAGAAAAGCAATATTACATCTGCCATACTTGACACAACCCAGCAGGTCAGGAGCAGAGCTCTACAATCAAGTACATTAATGTTTCTTCATAAAGCATACAGATATTAACACAAGTGAGATAAAAACAGCCCCGAGACAGTTCAGGCGTGGGTATGCCACCAAAGAGTCCAGCAAAGGTGAGGTTGTGTTGCCATATCAATTGCTTAAAAAATTCAGTTTTCAGAGGTTTTTGAATTTTTGAGTTGTGAATAAGGGATTGTATTTCCTGACTTCAAAAAACTATGCAGCCCTATTTTTTTTTAAAGCCAAACTAAACCAAACAACAAAACCCCAGATACACCTTTGGGCTGACCCAAGAGAACAAACGACGCCCCACAGCTCTGGGTGAAGAAAGCCGCAGCAGAACCGCGCGCACAGAGGGGTGGCGTTGGACAGGCACAGGGCAGGAAGAGGAGAGGTGGAGACAATCTGCGCTTGTCAGCTCCCCCAGCTCCCCTCCTTTTACTGCCCACAGCCCTTTGTAACGACTTGAGGAATGCTGTGGAGATACTGTTTATGAGTATTGACTGTGGTAAAGTTACTGAGTATGAATTTACTTACGTTATTGATGAGACAGAGAGACTAAATTCACCTTTGCAAACTGCCTACACTGCTGGCTCGTAACTAGAAGGTTTTGCATAAACTGGGGGCTGAGACACAGCACAAAGGAAATTTACTGAGGGCATTAAATGAGGCTCTTCGGTCGAGGCAAGGGACGCCACATGGGAAAACTATGGACAGGAGCGCCTGCGGCAGACGTGAGACTCCCGGGTCTCCCTTCCAACATCAAAGGAGAGGGTACAGGCTCTAGGATGGGGCTGTCCCCACTGGGAACACCTCAAGAAACACCCAATTCTGGACTTCTTTCTTCCTCTGCTTCTGTGCCCCTGGCCAGCCATTCATAAAAGGCTCTTTTCTTCATCAACCACTTAGGGAGCCAAGAGCCGGAGGAGAGGCTGGCCACCCCACCCCTACCCCACTTCCTTCCTAAGCCTTTAATTTTAAATAGCAAAAACACAAACAAAATAAAAAAATGAAGAGCAGGAAGAAGAATCAATTATGGAGGAAATATTCTCCCTAGTCACTCAATAGCCCTGGGAGAAATGGTCCTCGATGAATAAAAACAAAGGAATCTTAATTAGGGATTGGAAATCTAATATGGTAATATTCACTTGGCTTCATATACTCAGTATTGACTGTATTTTTTTTTTACAATAAGCACACATTAAAATAACTTCATGACTTTAAAAATCTCATTTGAAGTATGGGCGTTATTGAGAACAGTATTAGTTAATATACATAAAGCGCTATCATTGTTCTCTATGAACCACCGTCTGGGAATGCAACAAGCGCAAGCACTTTGCCGGCACTTTGCCAACATCACTCCATTTGTGCGCCGTTTATTCAGCCTCTACATCTAAGGCACTGCGCTTGGCACTGGAGACACCCCAGTGAACAAAACAAGGGTGAACACTACCCCTAAGAAGCAGGCAGACCACTGGGGAGACAGACATCAAGCAAGCCACTGCACACATAATGATTTGATTCCCCTCGTGGTGAGTGCTATGAAGGAGAAGCACAGCGACCATCAGATCCTCACCGCAGCTCTCTGAGCTGCGTCTCATCCTCAATTACAGATAAAGAGTTATCATTAATATTTGTAGCCTTGAGGTGTGCTAATTATAATGACATAAAACACACTGAACAAATAATAATTTTATAATTATAGCTATTATGACAATGACTTGGGGAATTATTTTATATCAACCGGTCAATGAGGAAAAGGATGGAAAACATGTGCAAGAAAGTCTAAATATGTGAGAGCATATATGGATAATTCCTACAGAAGGATTTCCCCAGCACTGTTACGTTCCTCCACAGAGGGAAATTCCTCCACGCAGAGGCCTGGAGACCTTCACTCCAAACCCCCATCCCAACCCCAGATCAACAAGATAGGAACAGAAAAACAAACTGGAAGCAAATACAAGGTTTGTATTTTCCAAAGATGTGTTCCACATCAAAAAGACATTTTTAATTTTCACCCTGGCTGGTATGACTCAGTGGATTGAGTGCCAGCCTGAGAACCAAGGGCCACGGGTTCAATTCCCAGTCAGGGCACATGCCTGGGTTGTGGGCCAGGTCCCCAGTAGGGGGCACATGAGAGACAAACACACATTGATGTTTCTCTCCCTCTCTTCCTCTCTCTCTGGAAATGGGTGAATAAAATCTTTTTAAAAAATAAAAGACATTTTTAATTTCAAAGACTTGGTTCCTTTGTGCCCATAAACCACTAAACCTAGAAATCTCAAAATTTCGATGTTCAAACCACATCCAAGACTACCGCTGGAACCTAGAAGTAACACAAAATCCCTAAGCAGAGCAAGCGCCCTGTTTGGAAAACACTGCCACTGTGCTCAGAAGGCACTAAGTGACAAGACATGAACACTGCCCATCAAGCCCTGCTGCTCTAAGAGGCGGGCATGCCCAAAGGCTGGCTAGACTTGTGATACTAACCATGGCATGTGTGCTGTGGAATTATCTCGAAGGTAACATCTCCTCAAAATAAAATACTTTGGAAATTTGGGGAAGGAAAAAAAAAGACCTAGTGATCTCTACCAGAACTCCCCTCAGCATGTGCAGCCAGGCTTTGAATTTGCCATAATCAGGTCATCTCGGATTCTGTAAAATGAGAACCCACGGACATGGAACTTGGCAGGTGTAGAAAGGCGGGCACTCCAACAAAAAGCATATGATGAGTAGTTCCTCGTTTCTCACCCAACCAAGGCTGGCGATTCCAATAACTTGACAAAGATCCTCTTACACTAAATACTGTATATGTCTCTTTCCTTAGTAAAAAAAAAAAAAAAAAGTTCTTAAAATTAGAATTCTAGGTCCATGGGTGTCTTCTGACAGCTCACAACGGAAAAGCTATCAGTTGACCTATTACACAGAATGAGAGTGTCACAGGGGATTTAGGCCGGTGCTAATGAGACAGCCAACCTTGGACGGGACCTTAACTTGGCTTCACTTTAATTTTTTGCTGTCACAAAATTTTTGTTAAAAAATTATGTTCTAAGAGATGGCAAATCCAAGGGACTTGGGCTACCAGCACCCCTCTCCACATCCACAGGAAACCTTGCACCCTCTATGACAGACTTGGCCTTGAGTTCCAAGTAGCCACTAACCATGAACTGCGTAGGCACAAGAGTCAGTCTATTTGCCAATCCTCATTTAGACTATCTTACTTGTCATTCAAAATGCCCTCTATGACACCAAATGGATCCCATCAGACTTAAGCTGTAGCCACTGTTAAGACCTGTGTTTGACATGGCTAAGGACTATGGATGGAGGGAGAAATAAGGCTAACATCACCATCAAGTCAGTTACACCATGTTCGCCTTCCTCAGTTTCCATCAGTTGTACCACAAACAAACAAAAGGTTACATCAGCCAATCACTGACCTTATGGAGAGCAGGAGCCAAGACTGGTACCAAGAACCCATTGTAAATATAACTTACAAGCTGATTACGAATCAAGGGATGAGCCACCTAAAGGAGAAACAAGTAGTTATGAAAAATACAAAGAATTCAAATTTTAGGTCTTCTTAAAAATCAAACATTTCTGTGTACACTCTGAATTCAAAAAACAAATACAAATTTTGGCCATTTATTTCATGGTTAAAGAATAATTCAGATTTTAAACCACCGTGGAATTTTTTCAGATGGTCGATTTCAGTATAAATAGCTTGGACTTTCAAATTTTAAAAAATTTGGCAATTTTAAGTTTCTAGTTTAAAAAATAGACAATAAATAGCCTGAGATGTATAAGGAGACATAATATAAAATTCACAAGCTGGATAGTATAATTTTTACCCCATAACTTCATCTATGTCTCATCTCAACTTGGAACTAATTTTTAAAAAAAGAATACAACTGTCAAAATGGACAATTAAATACATTTATTTTGCTGGCAGAAAAAAATTCCTCATTTTGAAGGTGCATTTTCTGTTCCTCATTTTATTGTGGAGGGAGGCATTTAGGAAATCTTTTCATAAAAAATAGATCCTATTCAAAAGCAGAAAACATTATCAGAGGTACAAAACTTCCTATATTTGATTAACAAAATATATTTAGCATGGATAACCCTTACTAATATCTTTTATAAGTAACCTTTTCAATAGTACCCCCCAAAAAATCTTAAAACTACCATATTTTGCTGTGTATAATGTGCACCCTATTTCTGTGTGCATTACGTACGGCATTATTATACTGATGGTACATACTCATTATATCTTATCCTTATCTTTCCCTCAAAAATTGGGCAAAAAAATACACATTATACATGGCAAAATATGGTATATAGCCTCAATTTCAAAATATAGTATGAAATATATCACTTTTCTATTCTTAACCATGACTGTTGTTAGCTTTACTTTTCTTTGTTTAAAAAAAAATAGTCAAATAAACAGCAATTTCTAGGGAAGCAAGGCTAGATCTTTGAATTACTAATAACCTCTCTCTCTGTTTATATTAGGGGAGAAACTAACAGTTCTATCTCTTTTATTTCCACACAATTCTGCAGGAAAATGTTGATTGACTATAATATTAAAGAAAAAATAACTTAAGATGTAATCCACTTATATATAAATAAAACTTCCTTTGACTTAGCAATAAAAATGAGATGGGAAACAAAGTAATTTATTTGCATTTTCTTCCAGAAGCTATTTCTTTATTTCGTAGATAAACAGATCATCACTAACATTTTTCACCTTACGATCACCATAAAGAAAATTTGATTTCTTAATAAATCCAATATTAAGGTGATATTTACGCTGTACAGAAATAAAACATTGTTTGACAAATATTTACTACATCCTTAAATGTATAGAAAACCTGATTTTTATTGAAAACAATAACAAGAAATCTGAAAGTAAAAATCCAATCAAGAAGCCAAATATAGTAGAGTTCAGTGGTGCTTTATCCCCTGAAGCAGGCCAATTTCAAAGCAAATTTAATTTGTGTTACTAAGAAGATGCTTAAGTTCTTCTAAATTCAATTGGGATAACAACATTCTTTATGTAGTATGCACCATTAAGCAAAATAAAGTGTTTTCCTTTGTAGACTCCCAAAAAGACCTTGAAATAAAAGTGGTATAATTTGGAGTGCTTAAAAGCCTAAAAATATCTATTTAATGAGTCAGGCATTGAACTTATTTTTTGATGGTTAAGTGGATAATCAAAACAGAATTATCAATTTTATAAGGAAGATAAAAAAAATCTACTTATTTTTTCTCAATTAAAACTTCCCAGAAACCCATAAACTAACATTTTTACTCATCCAAGGATATTCAGTGTGCTTCAAGCAAAGCATCCATAGTCCATAAACATTCAAATAAAAAGGGGACTGTTTATAACCTACTCCTTGGCAATGCTTGTACTCCAAAGGAACCGTAACAAAGGGCCCCGACGTCATGCTCGGTACCTGTATGACGGCATTGCAGAACTCCAGGGAGTTCAGGAACTGCACGAGGGGAGGGAGGAGGAGCCAGTCGTCTCTGAGAAGGCAGTGCCACTCCTCGCCTTTCTCTTCCAGCTTTGTAGGCAGGGAAGAGTAGAGACCACTGAGCCCAGTGGCAAGCACCTGTGTTCAGAAATAAATTGCCATCAGCTCTCTTCCAAAGTCTCACCCTGACTAAGAGCTCCCGGGGAGGCCCATGCCGCTGGTCCAAAGGCTTCCTGGGAGGTAATGAGGTATTAAAGAATGAGAGAATATTTCGCTGGCTAGGAAGGATTCGACAGGTGCAGATGGACAGCTCCAATAGAAAGAACAGCACCGCCCAGGGTATTTGGTTAATATGTACTTTGTTGATATGGGTTGCTTATCTCTTATGTACCAGGTATATGCTGGTCTGGGGGTAGGGAGTGAGGGAGACACATGCAAAGATGAAGAAAACATGATCCCTGCCCCCACGATGTTCAGGAGAGGAGCAAACTCAATGCAATGATTATAGTACAATGCACTGAGTGCAAATACAGAGAAGGCACACAACCCAGTCCGTGGCAGGCGGCCCTGGACTACGGCGCTCGCTCCAGGACAGAAGGTGTCCCAGTAAGAACCTTGAGGGGCTTTATGAGAAAGATTCCTGCAAATGTGTTAAAAGCCATGACAGGCACATGTGTATTTACAGTTTAATCTGATATTCACAAATGATAGCAAGAAAAACGAATTGGGGGTCATGGGTCAGTTAGAGTGACGGCAATAGTTCAAACAGAGCTACAGTGGGTCTAAGCTGATGCATCGGCAGCAGGAAAAGGGAGGAGGGAATAAACATGAGGTTCACGTGTAAGTAGATGTGAGTAAGCTAGCTATGACATCTATTGATCCGTATTATCCAGAGCTCATGGGGTTTATTTCCTC
The DNA here is from genome assembly GCA_004026765.1 of Micronycteris hirsuta. Taxonomy (NCBI): domain Eukaryota; kingdom Metazoa; phylum Chordata; class Mammalia; order Chiroptera; family Phyllostomidae; genus Micronycteris; species Micronycteris hirsuta. Next base: position 96,600 of record PVJI01001991.1, on the reverse strand, counting down.
CCTCTGTGCTCTGTTCCCAAAATGACACCATTTGGACTTAGTAAAGGTAAGTGAGAACTCAAAACTATCAAGGTATCCAGCTTGGTCATTAAGAAAATAGCGATGCCTTTAACAGAGATAGAAATGTGGGGAAGAAACCCACCTGTGCTGTGTGCCTGTTGATTTTATCTTGGGGAGTATGAGACCAAGAGAAATTATGAATGTCACAGTTGGGAAGCCTCCCAGCTGGGGAGCAATGCTAGCCACACAGCACCTTAGAGATCTCCCAATCTCTGCAGACGTGCGAAGGATGGGCAGGAACAGCATAGAACAGAAGCAAGGAAGCTGTCTATAAAAGGTGCTCCTGGGGTAAACCCTGAGGCTATGGGGAACTCAAATGCGCTGGAAACACTCAAGAAAACATTCAATCCTAACATAGGCCCGAAAAGAAATAGTGAAGTATTCACTGATCTCCACATCTAATAAGAGATGAATAGGCAATTTAAATAGTGTAATAAATGTTCAGAATACATAATAGAGAATATACGGCGCTGTGGACATACAAAGGCCCTTAGTCCAGACTTGGGGTGGGAGGGAACAGGAAATGTTCTCGGGAGAAGTGATGTCTAAGCTGCTAAAGAATAAATAGTAGATAGTCAGAAAGAATGTTGAAAAGAAGAATATGCTAAGCAGAGGGTGTACAAAAGCTCAAAGGAAAAAGAAAAGACGGTATCTTCCAAGGACTAAGAGCAGTGCAGCATTATTGGAGTATAGAAGCAGAGGTGGTAAGAGCCCAGCAAGGTAAGCAGGAGTCAGGTCCTGTGGGGTTTTGCAGGCCAGAATAAAGAGCTTGAGGGACATCCCACTGGAGAGCCCAGTAGGCAGCTGTGTGGGGCCCGTGCTTAGGAGAGGGAGCTGGATTAGAGATGGGGACCTGGAACCGTCCATGTGTAGCTGGTACCTCCCACCCTACAGACCAGAGGGAGAAGGGGAGGGAGGCTTTGACAGACGAGATATGACAAAACAACCCACAGTGCCTGGCATCGGAAACAGAAAGTCGGAAGGAGGTGTGGGTCCAGGTATGTTGAACTGGGAAAAAATATCTACAAACACATTGCTGCCTCTCCTTTTCCCTTGCCCCGTTCCCACAGCACCCTCTGTATCCCTTTGTGTATCAGCTGCCATTCTTGCATTTCCGGTGTACTGGCTGTCTTCTCATCTCACTGGTCTCGCTTGTTCGGTCCTGTTCGGTCCAGGCTCACTGGAGGGGGATGACGTGTGCTGGCAGGTATGTGGAGTGTCAGGGGCGAGCCGTACTTCCCATGAGTGACACATCAAGCTCAACAGCAGAATACAGGCCTGGCCTGAGAAACGGGACCTAAGAGGCCTTAGTGCAGAGAAACCAGGTGACGCCATGGGAAGGAGGGGGTAGGGTCACGTGGAGAGGAGCCCGCAGGGGAGTAGGAAGGATAGTGAGGGAAACAGAGGAACCATTTCAATATGTTAGAACCACAAAATTCTATCCATTTTTCTGTTCTGTTTCCAGGTGACCTTTATTCACTCACTGAGTCACTTGCTCATTAGAAAAAAATTACTGAGCACCTTCAGGCCAGGTACTAGGGTAAGCACAGGAAATACGACAGTAAACAAGACAGTGCATTTATTGCCTTTTCAAAATCCGAGCATCTGTGGTCCCAAAGGAGAATGTCCCCTGTTTAAAGCACTTAACTCCTTGTCAACATACCCAAACAAATCACTTTAATTCCAGTGTAAAATGTGACCCGAGTGGGTTCTGTGTAAAAAATATAAAACCTTCACCAAAAGAGAAGGGAGACCAAACGTTCTCCTTGAAGGGAAAGCTAACCTTGATGCCACATTTAAAAAATCAATTACATTTGCTAACTCGTGCTAAATTAACCACAGAACAAAAGGCTTTAATTCTGCAGACTCCCGATTCCTTAACCACTTTGAGGCTTTGAAGATGAATTCATAAAGACAGGCCTAATTTGTCTGACTAAAACGCTGGGAATAACTATTTAGTATATCAATATAATTACAGCAACATTAATCTCCAAATTATATACATCAGTGACAGTAATTAAAAATAACACATACCTAATATTCACTTTTTAAAAAGCATATTCTTAAAAAAGGCACGGCTAAGGTGCGAACGGAAGCCCGCCTGCACCGGACAGCGCCGCGCCACTGCCGCCGCACGGGAAGTCCTGCCGCGCTCTTGCCGCTGGGAGTGGCGCTGGAGGGTGTCTCTGCTGCATTCTCCAAGCAAAGAAACAGGGAAGGAAATATTCTGCAGAATAGACTATTCCATAGTCTTAAGAAGAAGGTTCCGAATCTTTACTGCTAAATATTTATATTCCCCTTCCTAAGACTTTGCTCAGAGGTCAGATTCATTCACCCAATCCACATATATTTCTAGAACATCGACTGAGGGCCAGGTGCTGGGGAATGAGAAGCGAACAGGTAAGAGCAGGCGAGAAGGAGGGGACAGATGACTGCCACCCAAAGGGATGCAGAGGCTGCCTCAGGACCGGCACAGGGGGAAAGGAGAGGCAGCAACAGGTGTGCAGGTGATTTTTCCAAGAGTTAAATGGCACAATCGATTTGCATTTAAATTTCATTTTAAACTTAATTTAAAATACATGGACATTCAACAGCTTGTTAAAAACAAAATGCCCATCCGTTATTTCAGCCTTTCATTGATCCTCACCACACAAAAGTAATTATAAAACATATTTATTCCTAATACATTAAGTATTGACCCAATATTTTTAATTTATTTGCTCTCAAGAGTCTTCTTAAGAGAAACAAATCGCCATATAAAACTATAAGGATAACAACAGATGATTTAAAAAGCAACCACTTCCCTGGAAGCAGTATACCATGGTGGTTGTTGAGACCGTGCATTTCAGTACCAGACTAATGCAGTGGTTGAACTTGACTCTGCCATTTACAGCAGTTATGAAGTCCTCTAGGGTTCAGTTTCTTTACTCAGTTGAGGCAAGGATTAATGAAAGTAGCTCAAGAACGAAGGTGACCATCGCGGGTTTCCATGCTGCAGTGCTCCCAGTGGAGGGAAGGAAGGACACATACACAGAGCACAGAACAAGTCAGGGAAGGTCCATCTTTAACACGAAACACCTGAAAGTACCCAGTCAATTTTAGCAAAAACAAAAAGATTTTTAGCAGATGGCTTCAGTCTGAAGCTAGCAGCAGAACACCTGGTGGGGACCATTTGATACACCTTGCCAACGTAAAAAGCCTCATAAATTTCAGATATGGGATAAATAATGTTCTACCCGCGGTTGTGTATCTAAAGGTTGTTTATTTCAATTTGCATTCCAAATTTACATATAGGCTACTTTCTACCTTTGCCAATATGGAACAAGTGACAAGGGCTTAATCATCAATATTTGGTTTAAAAAGAATCAAGAGAAGACGAGGTCACAGAGTCCCCAGCCATTTACGTGTTGGCACTCAAATGTTCCCTCGGGTATCCTCAATCTCCTGCTTTTCTTGGAAAAGCACATCTTGAGATAAGAGGCAGTGGAACCGGCAAGCTCTTCCTATAACCACGACAGAAGTTTCCAAAAGTGGTCTAGTTTCCTGAAAGAGTCATTACACTTCCCGACACCTGACACTAACACACTTTGACAATCATACTAATTAGAGAAAGCTTTTTGTCATTTGTGATCTTTAGCCGGATGGTTAATAGAGTATGCTTTTATATTCAACACAAAGAGGCCCCTTTTAAAAAATTATGTTGTCAGATGTAATTAGAGAAAACTGGGTACAAATGAGATTATGGGGTCCATCCTGAGGGGGGCAGCTTAACACAACACAGCTGTGTGTTCCGTTCCAGAAAATAAGGTCAGTTGTAGCTGTTGTTTTTCCTCCAATTTTTATGAACTATACAGTGTTTGAAAACACTTTTTCATAAAAGCAATAGCTACTCAGTAAAATCTGCTTCCAATGTAAGCAGCCCTAATAAATTTAAATGTTTAAGTATGAAATATTACAAAGACATAAAACAGAACAGAACAGAAGCCACCCAAGATTTCAAGGATTTTAATACTTGCTCATAATTTTTTCAGGGCACTCTTTATTTTTATCAAAAAATAAAACATAACAGCCCTGTCTAGTGTAGCTCAGTGGATTGAGCGTGGGCTGCAAATCAAAGGGTCGCTGGTTCGATTCCCAGTCAGGGCATATGCCTGGGTTGCAGGCCAGGTCCCCAGTAAGAGGCCCACGAAAAGCAACCACACATTGATGTTTCTCTCCCTCTCTTTCTCCCTCCCTTCCCCTCTGTCTAAAACTAAATAAAATCTTTTAAAAATTAAATAAATAAATAAAACATAACAAATAGAACTAAACCCTATTGCTCCCTCCTCCTCCTTCCTTCACCCTGAAAAGCAATCACAGTCTTGAAGTTAGTACCTATAATTCCCATACTCATTTTTGTCCTTTCACAGTATTCGTATATATCCAAAAAACAGCATACCTGCAGATTTTGTCTTTATGTAAATTTTATGTAAATACCAACATACTATATAACCTTCTGTTACTTACTTCTTTCACTTAATATGTTTTTAGACTTACAGGTATTCACACTTGTATAGTTCCATGTGATTCATTCATTTTGAATGCTGAGTAGTACTCCATTGATGTAGAACAAACCTGTTTATTTATCTTTCCCTTAATATATTTCTATTTTCTCTTCTAAAATCAGTATTCCATTGAACATCTTTGTGCATGTATCCTCGCAAACATGCCAGACTGCCGCCCTAGGGCAGGTACCTAGAAGATGCACGATCACGTAACACACAAATATTCAATGTTTAAATGTTCCCTGGTTTATTGTACCAATGTACGTTCTCGAGAGTTCCTATTTTCCACACCCCTGACGACACCTGGTGTTCCCAGAGGGCCAACAGCTAGCCTCTCTGACGAGCAGTATCTGGTGTCTCTGTGGGAGGACATGCATCTCCAGTGCTAGGGAAGATGAGTATATTTTCCTATGTTTTTTGGCTTTGGATGCCTTTTTGGGAATTATCCATTCACGTCCTTTGCCTCTCTCTCTAATGTATCTTTTCATCACTTTCATATTAATTTGTAGCATTACAAATATTTTTTGTTTATTTTGGGTATCAATCATTTGTAGTTATGTGTGTTGCAAGCATCTTCTCCCAATCTATGATTTTTGTTCTTAATTCTAGTCTTTTCTTTACAGTTGGTGTCTTATGGTAAGTCTTGATACTTTATTATTTATGTACAAAGTTAAGCACAAGGTTAATAAGCACATGGGTTATTGCATCAGACTGCCCAGGTTCAAATCCCGACTCTATCTCTTACTAACCCTGTTCACAGCTTCAAGGATTAGTATGTAGACAGCTTGGAGGGTGGGGGGAGGCATTATTCTGCACAGCACAGTTGTTATACCCAGTTCAGAGAATTTCCCTTAAAGAAATTAAAGCAATAAAACAGCAAAGTCAGAATTCTCTCAGAATTTAATCTGACAATATGAGATGGTGAGTTTGATAGACGCTAAGGAAGGAGGGAGACACGTTAGGGTCTAGAAACAGGAGTGGTAGGGAGGAGAATGAAAAGGAGGAGCTGGGTATGAGCAATGTTGTGAAGGTAGAAGCTTCTTAAAGATAAACATTTTTTTCAGGGAGCTCAAAGGAAGGGAAACTTGGCGTGTTGGCACAGATGAAAGGAATAAGTTCTTCACTTCCCATCTGACTATCAATCTTTGTACAATTTCTTATTCCATTGGTCAGAACACAGAAGGGAAGACCTACTTGGTACCCTGAATTTCTCAATTGCAATTCTATTTTTCAAAAAATTTTACTTGTTTGCCCTGAAATAAATATTCACCAGATGCCCGACTGGTGTAGCTCAGGGGATTGACCGCGGGCTGGGAATCAGAGGGTCCCGGTTCGATTCCCAGTCGGGGCGCATGCCTGGGTTGCGGGCCAGGTCCCCGGTGAGGGCCATGTGAGAGGCAACCATACATTGTTCTTTCTCCCTCCCTTCTCCTCTCTCTGAAAATAAATAAATAAAATCTTTAAAAAAAAAAAATATTCACCAGATACTACGCGATTCTGGTTTCTTGGTAAAAATAAAAGTTTGGTAGGATAAAGAAGACTACTGCATTTGAACCTCAAAACAAAACACATTATGTTACTCACTAGGATTGCCATTAGCATTTTGAGCAGGTCATTCTTTACTGGGCAAGATGATTCCAGTAACTACCAAACACTAAGCAACCGTGGCCCCTTCACACTAAATGGCAGTTGACCTTCCTCCCCAGCCACCCATGTCCCTATCACAACCAAACACCCCACACACCTTTCTAAATGCCCTCTAAATGTCTTCACCCCTGGTCAAAAACTACCCACATAGTGTTCATTGAGAATGAATCTAATCTATTGATGTCAACTTTCCTAGCCTGTTCCAAAAAATTTACTGATGGTATTGTATATTATTCCAGCAGAATCAGGCATATTTAAGGCAATATAGTTTACAAATAAATATAATGATGCAACTGTAAAAAAGAAACAGACAATGGAAGTAAATGGAAATATTCACTCAGAGAAATAATACCTGTTGTGCAACGTAACGGACAAACCAGAAGACATAAATCTGCCATCTAAATCCCCTTCCGAAGATGAGACCAACACCAAAATAACAATCAGAGCCCAACGGGTCTTCAGAGTCCCAGGCAGCTCCCATTATTTTCTGAAACTATGACTGGACCTGGGCCACTCTGACATCTGCAAAGGACATTACACTTCACCTCTCACCATACCAATGATTAAAAACTGTACTGAACCTTGGCTGCTGTAGCTCAGTGGATTGAGCGGAGGCTGCGAACCAAAGGGTCACCAATTCGATTCCCAGTCAGGGCACATGCCTAGGTTGCGGGCCAGGTTCCCAGTTATGGGCATGTGAGAGGCAACCACACATTGATGTTTCTCTCCCTCTCTTTCTCCCTCCCTTCCCCTCTCTCTTTAAAACAAAAACAACAACAACAACAAAAAACCCTATACAGAATAGAGAATTTCTTGCTACCTCACACTGTAAATATGTATTTTTTAAAATAAAATCAGTGCCTTGTATCTATAGTTATGGTCATTATCTTGCTGAGAAACAAATTAATTTGTGAAACCAGCTGTGAGGGGTCTCACCACATGCTAGGATCTGTTGGGGCAAAATAAACCTGAAAAGCTGAAAATATAGAAAATGCAGGCAAGTCTCATCAATTGCTCAGGACATGCTCTTAGGAAAAACTAAAACAGTTCCTAACCCAACAGAAATGGGCTAACACATATAGTTGCCCCTGTTGGCTTATATTGAGCTGACATTGCTCAACCAAATAGCATCTCAGTTTAGGATTGCCCTGGTCCCTCCAAAAGACTCCCTGTAAATATCTTCCCATAGAAGGTGCCAAGTACAACTTGCTGAAAGGAATAGCGAAGTGTCTATCATTAGCACAAGGCAGGAAAAGAGAAATGGGTGACAAACATGGCAATGAGGGGGACTTACTGGACAAAAGTAGGTGTTCTCCACGATGTGACGGGCCACCATGCTGTTCTCAGCAGAGAGAGACATGATGAAAAGCAAAGCATCCCGGGCCTGCTGACCGACGGTCCCCTCTCGGTGAATGAAGGGAATCAGAAGGGAGAAGATGAGGAAGTTGGCCGCCCCTTGGTCCTCACTCGTGTGGAAGAAGAGTTCCAGAATGGATGGGTCTTTGGCAAGGATGGAGCAGAGCTGATTGAGCAGGACAACCAGCTTCTCCTCCACAGCGGGGGTGGCTGTTCCCGAGCAAGAGCTCAGCAACATCATCAGGGGCTTCAGAATGGGCTTGTGGTGCAGCAGTGGCTGGTGCGACTGGGTGACCAGCATCTCGTACATCTTTAGCTGTTCGATTTTAGTGTCGTCAGTAAATTCCCGCCTCAAGCTCCAAAGGAAGAGTTTCTCCATAATGTTCTCAGAGACCACAAATTCCAGAATTGGCCCCATTGCGGCGTCCTTGGCTTGTTCTTCAATCAGCAAGAAGAGCATGTGTTCTACGTAATTCTGCACAGCACTGGCCTCATCTGGAGGGATGGATCCATATTTTGCCTGGGTGTTTTTCAAGGGGTCATGCTTCTCTAAGATCTTCACAACCTGTAACCCAACCAAACATTTGTCATCCACCTGATGTTTAACATAATGACAAAAACACACCACTCCTGATCGTACCCAAATTCACAGAAGATACAGGAGCCACAGCCCACAACAAGATATGTGTGAGCTTTGTGTTCATCTCTCATGAGAATAAAACAAAGGGGGTCAACTATAGAAAGCGATGCTTGAACAAGTTCATTTATAATAGTTATAATTTTTGACAACCTAACTGTCAAAGAAAGCAGTATGGTTATGTCAATTAAGCCACATGGACTTATGGGCCTATTATCATGAAGACTATGGAACAAAACGAAACCTTGTAAGTGATATGTTAGATGAAAAAATAAGTTACTTAATATAGTTACATCCATTATTACCAACTATGTCAAAAACATGTGAAAAAAGACTGAAAAGAAATATAAAAAACAGTAACTTTTGTGTTCAAAGTGATAAGTTCTTAAATTTTTTGAACTGTCAAGAAGACTGCTTTTGAATTTTAAAATACTTTAAATAAGTAAGACTACCCATGTTCTCCTATAAATAGAGTTGATTTGGAGATTTCAGCTGAGGAACACAGCTCCTCACATGCCCTGCACAGACACCACCCTCCGCTGCTCTACCTGGATGGGCACCCTTTCAACTGAGCAAGCAACATGAGGAAGGCGGAAAGGAAACTGGTGAACAAAAGACACACACCTAGCAGAACCAACCCTAATATACCACATGTACCTGCATTTCTTCAAACCAGAAAACGTTCTGAAATAACCAATCACAAAGTAAAACCCCAAACCTACAGAATTTCGGTTTGGGATAATGAAAGAATAGTGGAAATAGTGGTGATGGTTGCAAAACACTGTGAATGGGACATGACATTGCTGATGTCATTGAATTATGCACTTAGAAAAGTCAAGATGGCAAGCTCCATTTATTTATTTATTTATTTATTTTAATCGTCACCCAAGGACATTTTTCCATTGCTTTTAGAGAGAAGGAGTGGGGTGGGGGGTGGGGGGGAGACAAATGTCAGTGTGAGACAGAAACATCAATCAGTTGTTCTTTTGTGCATGCCCCATCCTGGGATTGAACCCACAACTGTGTATGTGCCCTGACTGGAAATCGAACCCGCAACCCTTCAGTCTATCGGATGATGCTCCAACCAGGGAAAACACACTAGCCAGGACTCATCATATATTTTACCACCAAAAAGAAAAAATCAACTGAGAGTAAAAAATAAATAAATAAAGTCCCAATTGGGTCACATGACAGCCCTGGTGTTTCTCTCCCTCACCACTGCTGGCCCGTGAATGCCCGTCAATACTGACTTCTACTTTGGGACCTGGAAAGTGAAACAATTTTTTATCTCAACTTCCCTGTAACTTATGACTTGGAATTGCTATGGTAATATGCATTCACTTCCTTTAAAATGTATACACGTGATGATTTTTAAACGATCAAAAACTGATGACTTTATATTAATTCCTTTGTGCCTTTCTGAACCACATGCTATATGAAATATGTTGTATTCTGCAGTACCCTCCTGCCCCGGTTCTATAACGTGCTGCTACATGTTCTGTATTTAGGTTACAGAACTTTTGCAAGTCACTGGGGAAGCTGGCAAAGGTACCATGCTCTGTCAGCAAGAATGAGAGCAAGACAGGAGTGTACTTCTCAGGGAAAGGTCTAAGTTTTTTCCCTGTCAGAAACAGGACAAAGGAACCTGTACAGCCCAGGCAAGTCATATCCTTTTAGAGTGAACAGACTGCACAGAATCTGTAATCTCTCTCGTCTTCCATTCAGAAATTAATAATACTGTCACAAAGGGAAAAATTCACCCCAGCAGGTCTGAACTGACATTTCCAATGAGGAAGGCCTTCAGTTCTCAGCTGCCCAGGAGGTACCCGGCTCCATGACTGTGGCCCCACTGTGCCCACTGGACATGCCCTCCTCTTCTGACTCCAGAGTGCCCCCGCCCTTTCCAAGAAGCCATCCACAATTCCCCAAAGGCCTGATAACCTCAATGGCAGAAATGCTGGGACCCAACTGTCCGCCTTTCCCTTTGCTCTGGCCTGGGTAACACCTCACAGAGATCGCAGTACCACACTTGTCCAAAAGGGGGCTCCACCTCAACATGGCATGTTCTCCAGCTCCGAAGCCCAAACTTTAATGTCGATTTGTTTCACATTCTGAAGAACAAATTAGCTACACGTTGTATCAGTTCTATAATGTCGCCATCCACATACTAAGTTTCTTTAGGAGAGCTATCTATACAGGCGCTGGGGTGGAAATGTAATTATACTTCTCACATGTGCTCAGGCTGTCTGAATTGTCTAAAATTGGGACTGTTCATTATACATCAATGGTGGCACAGCAAATTAGCTCAATCTTTCTGGAAAACAATCTGGCAATTTGTACAGAAGCCACAAAAAATTGCCCCTGCCCTTTGACTTGTTAATCTCACTTTGGGGGAAAAGCCTAAAGGGAACAACCCAAAAATGATTTGTTAAAAAATGTTCACACTGATGATATTTTTAATGATGAAAAAAATATTACTGGCCAAATGGCTAAAAATAAGAGAATTATAATCAGAATGTTACATCACCATATAATAAAGCTATTAAAAATAAACACTGAGTATATTATATAATTACCTGCAAATGTATACATGAAATAACTTGAGTTAAAAACTAAATATTTGACAGAGATGTATGATTAGAAGTGTCAGGTTAATTACCTCTTCTTTCCTGTAAATTGACCTAATTTCATAATATAAATAAAAATAAAAGTAGAGAAGGTATTGAATAATTTTGTACTAATGTCTTTAAAAAGGACCAAACACACTGAGTTAACAACAATGAATAACTGGAAATCTCATCCTCAGAATTCTTAAGAAAAATAAATTTATGCATTTGTATTTATACAATATTCATGCATGTAAATACTATATATCTAAATGTATATATAATATACACCAAAACTATATACATGATCACAAGTCACATTTTTCTCATGAATTAATCTTCATTTATATTATTTATTCCGATGTATTTCTTTGCAAACAGATCTTTTTTCTTTTTGCTATGAAAAACCTAAAAAAGAGAACTGAGATTTTTATATAGAATGTAAACTACTTAGCAGCTTTTAAGTCAAAGCCTCTTTTTAAAGATTTTTTTATTGTTATTCTGTAACAGTTGTTCCAATCTTCCCCCATTGCCCTCCCCTGCTCCCCTCCCCCCGCTCCCACAATCAGTCCCCACACTGCTGCCCAGGTCCGTGGGCCGTTCATACATGTCCTTGGACCAGTGCCTCCCCCTTCCCCTCCCCTCTGGCTGCTGTCAGTCAAAGTATCTTTACAGTAGCTCTCCCACTGCCTTCTGGGGTACTGAGCAGGGAAACTCGAGAACGGGGCTATAAAAACCCATGACAATACAAGGTTTGCCGATCATCTGGAATGGAACAGACCCGCTAAAAGCCCTTTCTTCACTCCCAGCCCTGGCTGGGGTGGTTTTACTGCCTGGAATTCCGATGGGTGTGTTGTAACCCGGCCCCTGAGTCATGGAGCACAATGCCCAGAAAAGTGCTGATTATGCCCATGTTGCCACACGTCCTTAACCCCTCTCCTTGGGTGTCGGACCCTCCCAGGCCACCTCCCTTTCCTTTCCAGGCAGGCACGCCCATGACCTGCTTTTACCAGTGGGCTCTGCAGGCCCACACTCTGGGCCTGGTTCCTATCCTAACCGGGAATGCCTTCGAGCTTCTTGGCGAGAGCACAACTTGCATTGAAATGCCCAAGAACTTCTATTCTCATCTTCCAAGTTTGCTGCCCAGGCGGTGGCATAGCTCTTTCCATTTCTGTAGACTGATTCCTGATGAGATCTGGATGTTTCCTTATTTGTTCCTTTAGTCCCCACCACAATTCACTATTCCTGCGTCCCTGATTTTTGCTTGCTGCCTGGTTTTGCCTGTTGATCGACTCTGACCTTCCAGTCCTACGGATCTACGCTCCCATATGCTCACGGCAGCGTCCCCAAGCCTCCTGCATTCTCTGATTACATGCTTTCTCTCCCACTCTCAGCCTTGCCTCAGGTTTCCCAGCCCCAATTTCTTCCAGCTACATATACTTTCAGTCTCGGGGATTCAGTTCAGGGGAGAAAAGACGCAATTAAGGAGGTTGAAAGGATCCACGTAGGGAAGGGAGTAAAACCAAGCAAAATGCACTTTGCAAGTGTTTCCTTTACTGACCATGTTCACCTCAGAAGGCTGTAATGATCATTTAAGAAACTAATCAACCCCTGATAAAGCCTGCGGTCATTAAGTGAGGAAACCAGCAGAGATCAGAAACTGTACTGTAAATGTTTGGCTGGTCACAGCGAGGTGTTTGTTGATCTACAGTCTTTAACAGACACTAGCTGGTATATATATGTGTGTGTGCGTGAATCATGAGGCCAGATTACAGATAGATCCACATGTAAATTGTTACAACTCTAAAAAGAAACAAATAAACAAAAAACCAATAGTGTGAACGATGGTATAAAAATTATCATCTAACCAATCTAGCTAAATCTTAACCTCCTTCAAGTCATTTGACCTTATATGTAAGGATTATTGGGGCTAAATAGATGAACAAATAGCATATTTCTTTCACTAAGGAACATTAGCTACTCCTATCCTTAGCTGTAATAATGGCCCCCATCAGTCAATAAAAATGGGCCTGAATTTCAAACATTCACAAATTCAAAATGGAAAGCTCAAATGCTTTCAGAACTGAAAGATCTACACAAATCACATAATCACACCTCAAGCTAACAAATAATTATTCTTCATTATAAACACAAATGTTTCTCTCTCAGGAGATTAGCTTTGAATCCATCTCAACATTGTTCGATGATTGTTCACATATATATGTATATATGTATTACATATGTGTGTATATATACATGCATCAGTAGGTGATTATTTATGTTACTTTGGTTAGAGCTTACTTATGTCAAGAAAGTCACATGAGTACAACCCACACTTCCAAGTCCTCTGGAACGCTGAAGTAGCATTGTGCAAAAAAACAAGTTACTAAGCAACATTTTCCATCACACAGAAAAGAGGCAAAATTTAGCAATCTTAAGCCAAATTCCACTTAATAACCAAATAACTACAACAAAAGTAAGTTCCCATCCAGTCCTTGTTCACTACTTACCAGCCATGTCTTTCAGTGTGGGGTATACTGCACACCTATTCCCATGGGAGACCCTCACTAAGTCATTTGTTTTATTATGATAACATACAATAACAACAGGTAATCTTGCACAGAGTGGCTAATGTCAGCTCCAGTCCTGAACTCCAGAGACCTGTTCACACCTGGGATAAACCAGGATCAAGCAGAAGCTACCTCCCTGAGACCACAGTCCAGGAATTACTGTAACACAGAAACATGGTAGGCACATCAGCCAATAAAGCAACATCATAAACTAATGCTAAGTTACTTGTGTATTTTTTAATTTGGGTAGTAGGGAAAGGGCTTGAGCATAGTGATCCATGTAAACGTATCCCAGAGAACACTGCGACTTCACCTGCAGCAAAGGCAGACACCGCGGAGCACACAGTGGGGGAGGTGCTGAAATTTCGATGTGCTCAGCTGCCTCAGAGTCCAGCAGAAGCACAAGTCAATGCCTCGGCCCTCTGACGAAGGGCAGCTTTTGCTCTGCTGTGCTGCCTACTATCAAGTTTAGAGCTACTTGAAAAGCTAAAAAAGATACAAATTTGTTCAATGTTAGCAAACATCACTCTCCTATGATGATTAATCAGAGTTCTCTAATACTTCTCAACTTTTCATCTCTCAAAGACTTGACTTAATTTCTCTGTCATTGACTCTACAACAAGATACTGATGAAAAGAATGAAGATGAACAGGAGACTGTGTGTCACGGGGAACAGACTGGCAGGCACATCTCAAAGCCCGTAAGTTCTCTACACTTCTTTTAGTAGAGTCAGGCTACTTGAAGCTGTATACACAACACACTGTACTTAAAATATGTCATCCATTCTTCACTACAGTATTGTGGGAACACATTTGACTTAATTAACTGATCTAGATGATTGTTTCGTACATCCCCCCACCACCTCCAAGAAGAAAAAGGCTGATAAACGTACTAGCTTTTCTTCATCTGTCACCATTACTCTATGTGAGCTCGGAAATTTTCTTAGCTTAAAAACAGCTTATTTTTTTGCCCTGGCTGGTGTAGCTCAGTGGATTGAGCGCGGGCTGGGAACCAGACGTCCCGGTTCGATTCCCAGTCAGGGCACATGCCTGGGTTGCGGGCCAGGTCCCCATGAGGGCCATGTGAGAGGCAACCATACATTGCTGTTTCTCTCCCTCTCTGTCTCCCTCCCTTCTCCTCTCTCTAAAAATAAATAAATAAAATCTTAAAAAAACAAACAAACAAAAAAAAACACACCAGCTTCTTTTTGCAGATGGAGGATGGTAAGGAGAAGGTTGGGCTATTATCTAACTAGGAAGACAAAGAAATATACATTTGTAATTGATTTCTTTATAACCCATCACCCCTGTTCTCCCGGCTCTAAGAGCAGACACCTTTAAGTATATAATTAATACTGATTCAATGCTTAAAAGGACACAGAGAATGAGTAGAGCAAAGTCATGAGGCTTCACAAAGTACAGCTGTGCCGTTAAGAATAACTAGTGTGCAGGGGGTGGGGAGGGATTCACATGGCAATATCGTTGAATAGTTTATTATCTCATGGACCAATGCTTCTTACTTCTTGCTCTTTCTTCCATTCAGAAGCAAAGAAGCAAAGGCAAGAGGTAAAGAAAACAGTCAACTAGACTATAAACTATTCTTATAGACTACTATAAAAATTAAACACACACACACACATACTCCTCCAGATTACTGATTATTAAATACAAGTCCAAAGATCTTACTGGTAGCAAATAATGTTTTAATATTAGTGTATGTTCAAAGTCATTTTCTAAGTTGCCTAGCTCTTCTAAAGTTGTGTTTCATTTTGCCTGTATTTCAGTTCAACAAGGTATTGAAATCTGCAATATGCCTACAATATTCTTGTACTGAAGGTGTAGGTTAAACTACAAATGGTCTCTGGAGGGATGCTGTTAGAGCGCAGAGTGGAGCATAAAGGAGGGCGGGGAAGGTTTCCTGGAGGAAATGATGCCCCAGATGAGTCCTAGGGAAGGAGAGGCATTAACCAGGGGGAGGGATAGTCCAGGCAAATAAGAGGAAGTGCCCAAGGCAGAGGGGCATGACACAGCATGGTGCCACTGCCCAGGAGTGGGGGTGGTTGAGAACTCCAAGTCATTTTGTATTTCCACAGACTAAGTAAGAGATGAGGAGTGAAAGAGGCCAGGACATAAAGAATCCTGTGTGCCATCTGGCCTGTAGCTGGGATGCCACTGGAATGTCCAACTAACAGAATGATCCAGACAGACCTGGGTTTTAGATTCATTGCTCTGTCACCTTATGATACAAGATGGCATGTCAAGTGAGAAGAAGTACAGGCCAGAGGCCACTTCCTACAGCCTGGATGCTCTAGGGTCACTATCAGGAATGCAGCTATTCCTGAATGTCCTCTGTGGAAGAGATCTGGGAATGTCATGAGATCCCTAAACCCAGGGAACAGTTTAGAAACTCAAGTGCATTGCTGGGCCATTCAAGGACTCTTCCCTGGAGATCAACCCCCCCCCGCCCCGCCCCCCCGCCGCTGCCCCCGAATCACAGCCTGTCTTGGGTGATGGTTGGTTATATAACTAGTTGTCCCTGACACAATGCAAGTTGTAGGTGGACAAGCAGATACTCCCCGCCCCCATCAAAGTATGCTTTGCAATGCAAGGTCTGGAAAAGAAGCTACTAGTAAACAGTAGAACAGACCCTGTCAAATATATGCTAATTATACTGAATTTGTATTGCAGTATACCAACAAACAGAAGCACTCTGGGTGAAAAGTGTTGCATTTGCCAGCTGATGGATCACTCCTGTAAACAACATATTGTCACCAGCTCTGTCTCTGCCACATTCTTACCAGCCTCACCGGTTAGGCAACCCAGGGGCTGCAGCCACACTAGTCAGAGGACTTTTTGGCAGATGAGCTCATCTCCCAGTCCTCTGCAGCTGCTCTTCATCCACCCCAGCCTCACCGACTCAGAAAACTGCTAATGTGCGAAACTCCAAAACAATAAATAAATAGCATCTATTCCTATCCCTGAAGGTCTCATTCCTTACCTCACACTTAGTCCCACATCTCTTCCTGGCTCTAACTTCCTCACTTTTTTTTACCATCCAAAAAATGCCAAAGCTGAGCATTTGTTTCTAATATCCCTTTTCTAAAATGCCCTTTACATTTCTGTCATCAATGCCTTCTTTTCCCTCAGTCATGCCAGCAAAATCTAACTGCCTCCATTCCCCAGGTCATTTCCATCTGTAATAGTCCTTTCCCTTGAGTTAACTCCTGTGATCATTATTATTCATTTTATCATCAGGCATCCCACATTGGCATCCAAATTAATTCCTACATCCTTTAAAGGCCCAGAGCAAGGTTTAGACATTCCTATGGCCCATCTGTGATGCCCGCAGTAACACATCTGAGGTGTAGACTCAGTAAATCTGAACAATAACCACGTTGATATCCACGTGAATTTCTTCAGCCAGTATTTTTATTCATAAAGGTACCAGAATGGTCCTCAAGAGCCTTTGGAAGTAGGCAGAAACTGAGGACATTTTCCAGGTTGGTTAAAAAGGAAAAGTCAAGGCTAAAGAGGTAAGAAACTTGGCCAAAGTTAAATAAATGGCTGAAACAACAAGACCAAGAGCGTCCCCACTTGACGACAAGTGTTTACTCACTAAACACCATTCTCTCTGACAAAGTTCTCCTTACCTTCAACTTAATATCTTTCTGCCCCAAACAGAGGGTGCAATGCTTCAGATAACCCAAAGTGCCTGCCAATGCTGAAGTCATTCATGTTGGATACGGAAATGGATAATATGATTCTGGAGGCAATATTTACCCCTTCACCAATGTGGGAGAGTTTTTACACCGTCCTGAATTAAGGCATCCTAACAGCACTCCAATAGCTTTGGAGAAAGCTTGCCCAGGACAGTATCTAAAAGGGCAAATGATTCATCTGCATGAAATCAAGAGGCTGGTGATATATCACGTCTTTGAAAAGGGGTACAGAATACTAAATGAATCACATCAGAGATACCCCAGCAGGAATGATTACAATCAAAGGTATTCTACATAAACAAATAAACGAAATGAAGCCCAGAGCAAAGAATGCACATCAGAATGACAGGCTGCAGCCAAATGGAATCACTGCAGCTGAAACTGTCCTCAGTATAAAACATCTGACTGTGCACACTTACAAGTTAAAGAAAACGGGGACAAAGAATTAAATTAATAAATATATACACACACTAATACATGGATATATTATGCACATTATAAACATGAAAATTTAAAAGTAAAGATAAAAATAGGCCCTCTAAAATAATCTTTCCACACACAATAGCCTGTTGGACACATCCCCGAGTCTTTCCCACCCCACCACGGAGCTAGCACTTTAAAGTCCTTATAAAACTACAAAGCCAAACTCTACTACCTGGAAAACCCCTGAATTATTGTCTTCCCTTTGCTGAAGCAGATGTGCTCTTATCTAGATATCTAGAGAAAACCCATTAAGATTCTAAAGGTAAAAAGTCAGAGAATGGGAAATGCATAAAAATTTTTGGAAGCTTTACACTGGTCACTGACAAGAGGTTACGCAGTGTAAATGACCCAGAAGCAGAACTGATTTTGTTTTTGATCTAATCTGTGTCCCCTATAATTGCTGTGATTTACAGGCTCAGGGCTTTGACCCATGTGCTGTTTCCGGCCACAGGAAGGAACTGGGTAGTCATTAAAAAACTGTCACATAAATAGCCACTTACCAGCTCACCTGGGAGTGTAATGTTGGACAAGTACTAAAGAATGTCAATTTTAGTTATTTTACTACTCGTAAACTCCCTGAGTGAATGGGATGGGCTGGTAAATTTTCTGAACATTCAACCCTTAATTATCCATACAAGCAGATCAGGGAAGAGTCACAGAGAAGTCAAAATGAATCATCGAAAAAACCTTTATATAACCAGTTTTGTAATGAATTCAGATACCACCTGGCACCTGCTTTCCTTAAATTACACCGGACCACTAGCCCGAAAAATGGTAGACTACAGAGGTCAAAGGACCAAGATCTAAGTACTCGTTTGAAAACTCACTGGTTCTATAATCTCAAGCAAGTTACTTAACCTCTATAATTTCCCATTCCTTCATCTATAAAATGAGGATGCTAATACTAACTTGCCTTGTGGGTTTATGGAAAGATGAAATGATGTTTGGCATTTGAAGTGATCAGCACAGCACTTGGTAAACAGCCAATAACTGTGTGCTTTAGTGTTGTTAGAGTGTGAAAGTTCCGGATAAAACTCACAGGGAGGAAGGGAAGTGAGAGGGTGCACACGTGGCCAAGTATATTGAAAGTGATGTCAAATTCAGCACAAGGGCAACTGCTGTTCTTCTAAAAACGCCTGAGGAACATACATCTTCCCCAATTGCTTTTGTGAAAATCATGGTTTTTAACCAGATACCTTTTCTAGGAAAGTAAGAAGAGAGTTGCTTTTCTTCCTATCTGAACGGGTTTTCCTCCCTCTGTTTCTGGAAGTCCGGTTACCTGCCACAGAGGTAGGAAACCCTGGTTCAGTGTGATGGAGGCTTCTAGACCAGCAGAGAAGGCAGAACGCATACATTACCTGCGCCCAGTGGTTCTTAAATACAATCATGCATGTTTCCGGGTCAACTCCCTGCAGGCTCACAGCCTGCTGGAGTTTGCTTTCAGTCGCAACCGATGACATCATAAAACTTCATAAATCAATGCTTCTAAGTCATATTTAACTTTCACGAAAATTTTGTAAGCAGTCACTAACTTTCAAGTATCACATTAGAAATGTAACTTCTTCACATTTCATCATCACCTTCCAAAACCTGTAATGACAACAAAAAATGCATCTCATTACGTTCACATATTGAATAGGATGTTGACTACTATATTTAAATCAAAGCACAGACATTTTCAAAGTCCAACGTGGAACAAAATATATACAAAATAGACATTTCTACTCAATCTAAAGGCTTCCCTATTTTCTCTCACCTTGCTACTAAAAATATAAACAAGTGATGCTACCAAAACTATATGCATAAATTAAGCAATTAAGGTTTATTCTCTCCACTACGACCAACCACAACCCCTTAGATTATAATTCTAAATCACTCAATCTAGTTTCTATAATCAGGCAAGAAACTGTGATGCCAATGTCTGTGGAGTTTAAAAACATCCAGAAACAGGAAAACCATTAGTTAATGGTGACAGAAATAAAAGACTTGATGAAACTTGGCATCATTATAAAACAGCACCCAGACTCCTGGGTCCTATATTATGGCGTTTTTTAAAAATCAAAGACTGCCACAATGGAACTGAAAGCATTCTCAGTCACAGTGTGGCTACAAACTGAGCAAAGGCTTCTAGATTTTCTGAAAAATAATAGAATTCCAAGTAACCCTCACAAATCAGAGACAGAAATGATCCATCAAAACCAAGATAGTGCACACTTACAAATGAAAAATGAACTATGAGGATAAAATATGAAGAAAGCCAGACTACAAAAGACTCCCAGCAGGGAGAAAAAGATACTGAGGTCACACAGTGAACGGTGGCTACGACCCAGCCACGCGGTGCTCACTCGGACAAGAGCACCAGCAGGCTGCTGCTATCTTACCATTACCGCACTGGGCACCATTCAAATACGATTTTATTAGGGTACAGACTGGAGAGAGATCAGAGCAAAGCAATTACACTGTAATTATCAAAGCCCTGGAAAACAAAATCGATGATAAAATTCCAGCCTTGCAGTACCAAAAGAAAAACAAAAATGACTATTTTCAATAGATGGATATAAAGGGTATTACAAGGAGAACACTGGTCCATAAATAAACAATAAATGTAAGAAAGAAAGCTCAAGGTGATGATTCAGGTTCTACTTAAGGGTCAAGTTCTCTGCAGGGAGTGGAACTACACACTGGAAAATAGTTCAGGAACATTCCAAACAAGTGCTTCTGCTGAGGGCGGAAGGCTAGCCATTTACCATCGAAGGATCTTTAAAAAATGGTAGGACATATGGACAGAAAACTTGCAAGAATTAATAATTTTAAAGAAAGAAACATTTTTAAGGAGACTGAAAGGGGACTGAAGTATATAAAAAGCGGAAGGCCCGTCAGAAGGAGGACTGCACACGGGACGTGCCCGAGGGACATGGCTGTGTATATCTTCTGTGACCGTGTTTCATTATTTAAATTAATGAATTCCCCAATGTATAACTTCTAATAATACAAAGTTGTTGTTTTCAACTTCCTTGTTGTCCTAAAAATAATATTTCTGTGACAAATGTCTAGGTCCTTTATTCAGATGATATAATGATACTAACAAGGAAAATCAGAATATTTTGGCCGGTGTGGCTTAGTTGGCTGGGCATCATCCTGCAAGCAAAAGATGGTGGATTCGATCCCTGGTCTGGGCACATATAGAAGGCAGCCAATCAATGTTTCTCTCCCTCTTATTCTTCCTCCTTTCCCCTCTCTCCAAAGAAATAAATATTTTTTCAAAAAGAATATTTTGATTTACCCTAGAGGTTGAAAAAGCAGAACACTCCTAGAGATTCCTTCAAGCTCCAGGATTCTCAGATTGTTCTTCAAAGCTTCGCAGAGAACATACTGCATGCCAACCACCTCTACATCAAAACAGACACCTGCGCTCTGAGATCCTCTCAGTTAGTTCTTAAAGGGACTTTACAGGCAGCCTTTCAGGCAGTGAGACTGCATTACAGACAAGATAAGTTCCTTAGCTAAAGTCATAAATTTACTAGTTGATTTTGATGGAAACAAAATGTAAGTCTCTCGATTTCCAGTCCAGTGTTCTTTCTAGAAAACTATATTCTCCTTTCTCCTGGCTAGAATCCCCGATTCTATTCCCGTAAAGTATCTGAACCTTCTCTGAGAAAAGTGCATCGCACTTGGCTGATACTTATCCAATCATACGTTCGAGGCAGATGCCTGAAGAATCTAAATATGTCATGAATACAGAAACCACAACCTGGAGAAAACCTGGTGGAGAAAGGAGGTGTGTCAGGCAAGTCAAGCAGGCCACCTCGGAGAACAAAACACTATGCCAGAAGATCCTAGAAATGCAAATACTACCTAACACACCCAGAGACCAAAGAGCTGAATAGTTCCACTGTTTCTCTTATTCCCAAATTAGGGTACTGAAGCCCAGGCATGTCCCCGGGGCAGCATAAACCTGAAAGGAAGAGACAGCACCACGTTTATGAGAGCATTTAAGGATGCATTTCCTCAAGTACCAGGACTCTCATTATATTTCTGCTTTTGCCTGTTAGCAGGCTTTCCTCTTTCTTTTTCTGGCTTTTTTCAATTCCAAGCTTTTTATTTAACTCTCAGATCACAACTAAAAGTCCCAAGTGAAGAACAGAGAAGGACAAAACTAAGCAAAAAGCTGTGAGCAGGTGAGAGACGCAACAGTCACTAGGAAGTGTGCTGTGTCCAGAGTATGGCATTACTAGGCGTCCCATCCCCTCTGTTGCCCTGTTCCCTCTGCAGCCTAAGGCATCGAAGCTGGGAGCGTTGGCCACTCTTGGCACATATTCAGCCTGCCCTTCCGGTAAATACACACATGCACTTCAACTCCAATTTCATGCCTAAGAGAGAGCTCTATAAACCATCCAGGCCCTAACAAGGAATGTTTTTTCTTTCTTCAAACAAAGAAACCACCAACACCCAAAAATACCCAAAGGGCTGTTTTTCCAACAGTGGTTGCATGTGGTTTTGTGGGGTGGTTGTTGAGTTTTCTGGCATGAGAGTGAGGGTGGGAGAGAGGAATTGTCAAAATAGATATATAATTGCCTACTATATCGGCACAAATTCTATACTGAAAATATAGAACTGCCTACATTATTTACAAAGAGAACTGACTACATTATTTACAAAGATATTATTGGTAGTCAATCTATACATGACAATATTATATATAAAAACATTTTCCATCAATTAGGGAAGAAAAATTCTATTGTTGGAGACAGAGATAACTGATGTAAAAATTGTATGTATTTTTATTTGCCCTGTTGGCAAGTGTGTGATATCTTTCATTGCATTATGGAAACAGCATAAGCATATGCTGCATGTCACAGAATCATAAAACACACCATACGGCCATAAAAGCTGAGCTTCTAGTCGTCTAGATCACACCCCTTCCCAATGTAAAAATTCCTTCAGCCTCACTCCCAAATAAACAAATATCTACTTTCAGACTCTTTCAAACACTACAATACCTAGGATAGCTATAAACGTGTCAAAATTACATTTTTTCCTGAATGACTGTATTCTAATGTACTGTCTCTCTTTCACTATCAGACTGAACTTACAATGTAAACATTTTGGCATTTAATTCTATATTATCTCACACCATCCTTCAATTATTTTATCTGTTTCAAAATAATATCATCTAAGAACAAATTATAAAGTGTTCCTTAAGGGAAAGAATCAGATGGCCACCTTAAGGGGAGATAGAGCAAAGAGAACACTTTTGTTGAGGAAAAAGTAATCATATTTGCAGGCCTAATGGGAAGGAACCAATAACATGAGAATTTGAAGATTTTTTTAAAAAAGGATTTGATGGTGTTCCGAGAGAAGAAAGGTGAAGGGAAGCACACAGGTAGAGAGGGCCTAGCGGAAAGGGAAGAGAGGCTGAGACTTTGCACAGTGAGTTAGCAAATGAGATGTCTTGATCTTCATGGGAAGACACAGCAGGTTCCCTTTCTGCCTTTCCTTCTTCTTCCCACCTGATATTTCTCTGGTTGGTTTGCGGAAATGGTTACAGAGTTTAGGTGGATTTAAAGTGAGGGACAAAGTGGAAAGGCTAAGAGTTTTTAGCCTGGTTTTCCAACTATGGAAACTTGGAAACTTGGAGCTTTGAACTGGGAAAAAAAAAAAAAAAGCCCCAAGACTCTGGTTCCTTAAGTTAAAAATGGGGCTCTTGATTTGGGACCTCGTTCAGGTGACTAGTTAGAATTAAAAGATTATGTCTTAGGTCTCTCCCAGCTCAAAAGCCATTATTTTATGTACATTATTACAACTGTGATACTAATTGTGAAGAGGTGATTCGATAATCATTAAAGAAGGACACTGACCATTGTAGAAGAATCTTTGTAAGAATTCTAGTTGTAAATGGAATCCTATCTGATCGCTTTTTTATCTATTGAAGCATATTTGACTTAAGGAACCCAAAGCACAGGAATCAAACATCTCAAAAATACAAACAAACAAACAAACCAAATTCATGGTTGGTCGATCTGCTTCTTGAACAACTGCCAGTATAAAATCTCATTGTTATAGAATGCCCTCTGAAATGCCCTGAATTGGCTGCTACTAAAGACATAAAAGGTCTATTACTGTAAAAGTGCTTATCATGAAAAATTGCATCTAAGGGTGAAGACTCTTCAAATATTGGGAATTCCTGAAAGGGGGGGGACCTTGTGCCCTCAATTATAACTAATAGCAGTGAGGGGAATTCATTTTGGGTCAAACTACCTCAGACAACCCGGACTTAGAGCCTAATAAGATCCTATTAAACCTCAATCCTCCGTGCGCTCAAATCCTCTGGCCCAGTTTCCTTTTCTCTCTCGCTGCCATATCACATGGCAACTCTGGGCTGTGGAAAAGAAAGCAGGCACCTGACTCTCCTGGACCTTGTCCCGAGCCTCCCTCGGTCGCCTTAGAGTTTGACTCTGGCTCCTTCATTGTTCACTGTCCGTCATTTCAGTAAAGAAGAATCTGGTTTTGTTCCACCAAGTTGTAGGTCGCCAGGTCATTCACAGAAAAGTTCTCAGGAAGTTCAAGTGCACAGAGAAAATTCTCTTAATATGTATATCCCAAATGGTTGCAGGCTTTGATAAATGCATACTTCAAAATAGTAACAAGATTGGGGAAAACTGTTAATGCCCTGAAATAATTCCACCATGTTTCACATCTTAATTTCACACGAGCAGGCTGCCAACTAGGTCAGACCCAAGTGCCGTGCAACTGACTGATAAACAGAATAAGTGGGAGAGAAAAATTAAAATTAATATTCAAATCCATATCTGAAATTTGTTTGGGGACTTAATTTTTAACGCTATTTAAGAAACTAAACCCCTGCTGGCCAGGCTTTGGAATGTAAAAATTATAGCTTTTGAAAGTTATAGAAGCATCGAGACACCAGCTAATTAGTGACTAAACAGAAAAGTTTCTTGTACACGTGGAGAGATTCGTTGAAACGTGAACGCCGGGTCATCCTTGGGGAAAGTCTGCCCCTAACAACCCAATCAGTCAATATAATCTTAGTAGCACGACCAACATGGCTTGGTCATTTTCTCTGGAAAAGTAGGCTCCTTTGGGAAGTCATGCTGTTTATTTAGTCTGATGCCTGTCTTACACCTGCACCAATCAGAATTAGTCTCCTACCAGCAGTCTCGCAAATGCCTCCATGAGAAAATGTCCAGATATGCAGCCTGCAGTGCAATCCAGATGATGTGATCACCTTTTGCAATGACCACACAAAAAGTCTCCTTTTTGGAAATGTCCTCCATGCATGGCATCAGACATACAAAGTACAATGAGTAAGGTAACAATAAAACTCTACATATATACCTGAGTCTCATAAACTGTGGGCATATTTTTCTCAAGAGAGGTGGCTATAGTTTTTAGCCAGTTCTAAAAAGGCCCATGAATTGCCCCCTTCGAAAAAGTTTAAAAACCGCTTTACAGAGCATTCATGGTGAAACCATGAAGAGTCCCAAAACGGAGGCAAATAGCCAGTTCAAATTCTAAAGGTATTACTGAAGAGATAATTATGGGACTTCTGTGACTTCGCTGATAACAAAAAGTTCTGTTTCAGCAGCTTGGGGGTGGTTCCAGCCTATGAGTAATCATGCTCTTGAATAATAATCAGTTCAGGCCTCGGTGACTTACAAATTTCATGGCTGGCTAAGCACTTCCACTCCTACCCAAGGTGACTTGTCAGAGGTAAAAAATGATTAGCATTTATTTTAATTTAGTAACAGGCTTAAAAGTCAACAAACTCCTGGTCTCCTAGGACATGATCCTATGCCAATTAGCACATAACACCTTTCTTTTTTCCCCAGTCTCTGACACAGGCCACGAAGACTCAGGCGCCCACTGTGTACTATATAAACAGGATGGAGAGGGAGTAAACCACCGGTGCTCAAGCAAACTGATGAAGGCATCCTGCCTTCAGGTGTGGGAACCTCAGACCAGGAAGTTCTAATTTCACATCTATTTTCTGTGAACAAAAATAATATAAGATTCCTTACATGTAAACATGATAACCCCTCTTACAAACAGTGCTATGATGTAAAAGACTACATTTTCTCATCCTTGACTAGGTAAAAGATTCTAGAAGTACATAATAAAAACCTACTGGTTACAGTAATTGACCATTCACATATACATTATTGTTGTGATCAGTTTATCATTGAGATAAGACACCGGATGGATAAAAATAAAAAGCAAGATCTTCTAAAAGCACTGAAAATTTCCAGGGGGAAAGAAAATTCCAACTTGAAAGCTCTCCCTCTTCAGCAGCAGTACTTCGGCCTCAGCGGTACACAATCACGGTCCAGACTTCCACACGTCAACGGGTGACTCACAGAAGTAAAAGCAGGTGCATCCCATGCACCTCGGTGAGGGCAGAAACTGGTATTCTTTCTACAAAGTTAACTTTGATCATCAGAACCATTGCTGGGCATTTACCCTACAAACACTCTTCACGTTACAAAATGTCACATGGAATAACAATAAGAGCTAACACTTACTGAGCACTTCTCTGTGACAGGTCCCAGTCTAAATACACTACACCATCAACTCTTTAAATCTGTAAGCTATAGTGCCCTCTTTCAGAGGTAAGGAAACTGAGGCAGAGAGAGGTAGGGGAGCGGGCCTCATCAAGGTCTCACAGATATCCCGGGGTCAGACCCAGGCACAGTCTCTTAACCGCCAGCACCTCTTCAAGTAGAATGAGGCCCTTTGTAGAGCTGTTTGGATAGAGAACAACAGGAAAATCCTAAATAGCCATCAGCGACGGTCTGGTTATATAAATGAGGGCACTCCTATAGAAAAGAATACTATGTCACAATTTTTTATGAAAACAAGGACACAGCTCTGAAATGTACTGATACAGAAAGGCTGCCAGGATACGTGCAGAACAGCAAGTATAGTGTGCCCCGCTGTGCGGGGGTAGAAAGGAATGCGCTGCTCTACACGTGTGTGACGCGCAGGCGATCTCGGTGAAGATACTCAAGAGGGCTGAGGCGGCTGCCTCGACATGGGCCCTGCGGGGGCCGGGGCAGGGGAGGCAGGCAGACCTGCTTTCACTGTGCACTTCCTTCACTTTTTGAGTTTGGTGCCATGTGTATGTTCTATTTAGCAAGAACACTTTTTAATTTAACAAAATAAAAGAAAAAAATCCTAAGCAAAAGGAAAGTACTTAAGTCCAGAGTTAAGTGTAGCAATTGCAGTGTACCTGAAGTCTCTCCTTTGTCTTAATATGAAGGAAGTGCCTGCACAATGATTATAGTGTAACGGGTATGAGGAGGGACAGAAGAGTATCTTAATATGCTATTTGAATCAATTACAATGATCACAAAATGAAAATATTTAATAGAAAACACAAAGGAAAAGCAACTACATCTCTAGTTACATGAGTTTAACTTCCAATGGAGTAAATGTGAATGAAAATGACATTAGGAAGTGTAAAGAATTTAGGAGAATGGTAGTGTTATTTTTAAGCGTCACGTCTTTAATGCTTATTTTAATGTTGTGAAATAATACTGAATTAAATTTATGCCATTTACTTTCAGCTTATGAGGTTCATAGCTCTAGGAATTTAGAAAGTTAATTTTCTACCAAAATATTTTTCAGTCCATTCAAGTCTTCTGTCCACTTTTAAATCAGATTGTTGGGTTTCTTTTTTTCATGTTGAACTGTATGAGTTCTTTATATATTTTGTATATTAACCCCTTATCATATATATTATTTGCAAATATCTTCTCCCATTCCATTGTTGCCCTTTCATTTGGTCGATGGTTCCCTTCACTGTGCAAAAGCTTTCTAGTCTGATTTAATCCCACGTCTTTATTTTTGCGTTTGTTGCCCTTGCCTGGGGAGATATATGCAAAAAGATATTTCTAAGACCAACATCAGAGAGTTTCCTGACCATGTGTTCTAGGGGCTTTCGTCATTTCTGGTCTTACATTTAGTGCTTAATCCCTTTTTAGTTTATTTTAGTATATGGTGTAAGAAAGTAGTCTAGTTTCATTTTTTTGTATGTATCTATCCCATTTTCCCAACACCATTTACTAAAGAGACTATCTTTTCCCTATGTATATTCTTGCTTCCTTCGTTGTAGATTAATTGACCATGTAGGCGTGGGTTTCTTTCTGGGCTCTCTATTCTGTTCCATTGATCTATGTGTCTGCCTTTTTGTGCCGGTACCATGCTGGTTTGATTACTGTAGCTTTGTCTAGATCAGTAGTTCTCCAGATGTGGTTGAGGAACCCTGGAGTTCCCCAAGACCCTCTCCGGGGCACCTCAATGATCTCAATAACTTTTAAGGAATGCTATAAAAAACACAGTGAGTCAAAGTAAATATAGCTCACTATGAAGATTTCTGATATCCAAAAGAGTTTCCAGTATTGCATTTACTGTAGTTATACTTGAGCAGTTTCACCGCTACTCACTACAATTTTTTTAATTATTTGGTTTTCTTCAATAGGATTTTTTTCTACTTGTACAAAGCCTATTCTTTCTAAGTAACATTTGCCCTGAAAGTCAAAGATCATTATGCACCAGTAGATAAGTTTCTGAAACTTTGTTTTTAAAATACTGCTCTCATTAACAGCAGATCTCATTGCTCCAGATCCCTCATTTTGCCACAAGTATGATTCTGTGGAACTCCGAAACAGGCCTTGGTCAGAGACAGGATGCCATGGAATGGAGCAGTGCTTTACCTCAGTGGGAGGTGCATGCATTCCCTCTCCCCCGCCCCCATGTGCATAGAGATGCACACACCGAAGTCCAGCTCTGCACCCAGTTACAAGTACTAATCATTAGTTGTTGCCCTTTCACTCTACAATAGAAAAGCCAAATATGATTTGCAATTAACAAAAGGTAATGAAGGCTCTAATTTCTACTTGTGGGTCCAGAAGTTAGGTTTACTGTGATGCCTTTCCAAGAAATAAAACTAAAAGCTGAAATGACTTATATTAAGCAGTTCCTCTGCCACAGCAAGGCTGGCTTATTGACTGGATGACTGCCAGCCCCTAAGCAGGCCTGCAGAGAGGCCGTCCTCATGGGGAGGAAGGCATTAATTTATCCATCAGCCTCCACAAGCAACTGGGTAGATCATGTCTCTCCCTTATTCTGCTTCAATTCATCTCCATTTGCCTCCAGAGTGACTGGCATAGACTTGGAATGGTTTCAGGCTATCTAGACTCCTTTAATTAAAAATTTTCTCCCCGAAATTAACATGTGTGTATCAATGTCTTTTGCATAGAGGGGAAAGAAAGAGAAAGCAAAAAAAAAAAAAGGAAGAAAAAATCAAAGACAGTATTTAAAATTAAGTTTTGTTTCAGATAACTTTTGCATTTGGCACTATTTCTCCCTAGAGGTGGTGCTTCAGGTAGAAAACGATAAACAAGAAAAGTAGACAAGGGTTCCTATGTTCCCCTCAGAAATATCCTGTACTTTATGCCCTGGCTGGTGTGGCTCAGTGGATTGAGTGCTGACACGAGAACCAAAGGGTCGCTGGTTCGATTTCCAGTCAAGGCACATGCCTGAGTTTCAGGCCAGGTCCCCAGTAGGGGGCATGCAAGAGGCAACCACATGTTGATGCTTCTCTCCCTCTCTCCTTCCCCTCTCTCTAAAAATAAATAAATAAATAATCTTTTTTAAAAATCCTGTACTTTAGAGCTAATAAGTTCTAAAATCAAAGGAGTTCTATGGAAGGAAAAGTGGGATTTGGCTAGCTCCTTTTTTGGCAAGAATATTTTTATATATTGACATATATATAAAATATTTCACTTCTATAGTCTATGCCCTGAGGGATTACCAAAAATTGATGCTCTGGCTCAATACCATTGGAATGGAAATGCAACTTACCTGGAGATTAAAGTCTAATGTAAGTGCTTAAGGGGACGCATGCAAATACTCAAAATTACTACTGACCACCCCTTACTGAGGCACTTGTTGGAAGTCAACATACTTTTTCTCATTAAATTGGAGAAATAGTTGAGTATCCAACAAAGCAGTAGGCATTTAGGGTCAGGTGTATGAAAAATACTACGTACCTTCAAACGTAAGAATTACTCTGATCACAGCGAGATAGTCAACTGTGAGAGGCAGGGAGAAACCGGGGCCCAGCAAGGGAAGAGCAGGATATACCGACAGCTCCCAGAGAGTAAACCCAAAGGCATCTGAACCTTTAAAAAGTGCTGTCCTGCCCTGGCTGGTGTAGCTCAGTGGATTGAGCGTGGGCTGGGAACCAAAGGGTCCCAGTTCGATTCCCAGTCAGGGCACATGCCTAGGTTGCAGGCCAGGTCCCTGTGAGGGCCATGTGAGAGGCAACCATACATTGCTATCTCTCTCCCTCTCTGTCTCCCTCCCTTCCCCTCTCTCTAAAAATAAATAAAAATAAAATCTTAAAAAAAAAAAAAAGTGCTGTCCTCTCTTTCTCTTTTCTTTTTCTTTCTTTCTTTCTTTCTTTTTTTTTTTTTTTTTTTTTTTTTTTTTTTTTTTTTTTTTTTTTTTTTTTTTTTTTTTTTTTTTGTGGGGTATCAAGGACATAGACCGTGGATGGAGTCACTGCACAGCCCTGGAGCCTCCTTCAGAATACCCCGAAGGAGCAGCGCAAACGGCAACTCATTATGCAGCAAGTTGCACTAAGTTCCAAGGAAATTATATTTCCTGCTTGCATAGAAAAGAAATCAGACATAGGTAAACCATCCAGGAGACAACAGATTGTCCATTACGTAAACATGCCTCTGTTTCTAAAATAGTTTAAATCTACCCGTACAAATATAGCATACAAACATTGCTGGTTAGAAATTCAGTAATAAACATCATACTCTGGAGAAGGATTTCTCAAAAGTGAAAAAAGGGATGATGACAAATGGGATTCAAGGAAATATAACTATTTAGGTTTCAGATGGACCTGACCATGGTGTTATTAGTATCCATCTAATACACTGGTAGGGAAAATAGTGGCCATAACTCTGGCTCTGCCCCTCAAATTGTTCATTTCTAGGTTCTTTCTGAAAGACATCCAGAGAGAACTTTGAGCTTTAAATCTGACCATATTAGTTCTGAGGGCTTCCAAAAGTATGCTTCTTATAATTAAAGTATATTTAAAAATATAAGTACTTAACAACAGAAAATCTTTGACTTGTTTATATAGTTTATTGAAAACATAAAATGATTTTCCCCAAAAAGTTGCCACAACCTTTTCTTACAGTATGTTCTGAAAATTTAAGCCTTAAAGTAAGAGAAAGGTAAAGGTCTGCTCTAAAGCTAGAATTAAATATTTTATATGATTATATCCCAATAGCATCTCCTTTAGTCTGACATAATCAGTATTCTACATTTGTTGCCTGCACAAAACTATAATTACTCATTGATTTGATCAAAATTACTGGTTGACTAGAGCAATTCATTCTGCCAGCCAGCTTTCAGGGTAATTAGTCAAATCAACGGTATATCAAAATGACTAATATGTTTCTGAATCAAGGATTAGACTATCTACAACATCATGGCAATGCTTAGATTCTGTTCCAAAACCTCAGTTCATCTTGTTTAACTCTGTAGACTATTTTCCTCATAATTGAATTTACTCTGTACACGGTTGAGAATTTTTCTTCCCCTTTAAGGGACAAAGGAAAGTGACAATAAAAGCCAAAGTACAAAATTCAATGAACTCAGATATTCTTGTTTAAAAAAATAGGAGGAAGAGGAGGAGAGTTGTTTTCTTATTGTGTGGAGGGAGTACAGGCAAGAAGAAAGAAACGAAAATGGATCCTTTGCAATCAAACCACTTCTCAGTGCTTCCAATTCCATTAAAGGCCACCGTTCTGTTGATTTGATGCCAAATGCCTCTAAAATGTTCTTACCCAAGAAAAGCGTGTTTTCTGAAAGAACAAGAAAAGCAACGCATTTAAAGGCCGGAGGAAATTTTCTTCCATTTACTTGGGTCACCGAAACATCCATCATACAGAGACACAAACACCTTTCAGAATAAAAGATCAGAGGAGCTACACTAGTAGCAGATCAAAGAGCCAGGGTGCCTCTGGGGGCGTCAAACAGTACGGAACACATCCCTGAGTGCTTTCCCTCCTGAACCTAGCTTACATGACTAGGGGCAGGACCACAGACTAGAACATTCTAGCCCCCCAAAAATGTGATTAAAAAAACAATCATTCTAGTTTGGTGCTCTCTCTCTAGAGGAAGAAATTTTTTCAAAGTCATTAAACAAAATAATCATAAATTTTTTTTTAAGATTTTATTTATTTATATTTAGAGAGAGGGGAAGGGAAGGAGAAAGAGAGGGAGAGAAACATTAATGTGTGGTTGCCTCTCACGTGGCCCCTACAGGGGACCTGGCCCACAACCCAGGCATGTGCCCTGACTGGGAATCCAACTGGAGACCCTTTGAGTCACAGCCCGCACTCAATCCACTGAGCTACACCAGCCAGGGCTCATAAAAATTTTTTAAAGCAAAAATGCTCAAATTACCTACACACTAACTACAACCAAGCCAATGAAACTAGCACAGGCTCAGCATAACAGTAGACCCAGTACACATGATGGCGCAATCAGCAAATGATTATAGAAGTGTCAAAAGGACCTGGATGCATTCGACAGATGCCCTCAGATCTCATTCCACCTACCTGGGCTGAAAAAACGTATTTTGCCTAACCCTGTCACACGTGCGGTTCAAAGAACAAGTTGTCATTAAAAGTTGAGGGGGCTAGAATTTAGAGCTGAAATGTAACAAGTCAACATAATTTAGCAAAAATTTTCAGCATCCCAAAGCCTTTGGTTGCCGGAAAGAGGAACATACTGAATACCTATGAAGTGCCTGCCTTAAACCTGCCCTATTAATCTCTTTCGTCTCTAAACCTCTTAATCTCATTATATCTCCCTATGGTGACATCATTCCTGCTTTGTGTTGTGGTTATTTCAGAACCAGACTCTGGTCTGCTTGAGGATAGGGGGTCACGCCTTCTGTTCTTTGTGGGTGATTTACGAAGCATTTACCCACTGCTCAAAGTGTGCACTATGGAGCGTGTGAATAAGACCCAGTTCCAGGCCTCAGGGAATAAGCAGTTGCGGGGTAGGGGGAAGGTGGGAGAGAAGAGGTTCGCCTGGGTGAGCAATAGTCAGAACCACCAATGGGAAGGGCTGCCATCCTTTGGGCACTTTCTCTGTACCAGGCACCACATTAAACTCTCTATTTAATTCTCACAACTACTCAGTGAAGTAGGGATTATCATACCCATTTCACAGATGAAGAAACTGAAGCACAGAGAAAAGGGAATGGTCATGCGGCCAACAAGAAGCAGTGTCAGGAGGACCAGGAGAACTGGGACGACTGCATGGGTGAGAGGAGGACTCAATTTGCAGTCCGATCAAGAGGGAATTAGGAACGGCTTTGCCAAGGAGGGGCTCCTTCATTGATATCACGTTTGCAACAGACTGTATCTGACATGACACAGGGAAGCAATCCACTTAAGCAAATGAGAAACATGCTGATAAAAATATAATGTGATTCACTGCATTCTAGTCCCTCATGAAATATGGCTATCTGTTTATTGTTTTACGGTAAGTTCAACAGACCAGGGTCATGGAACTTTTACCTGTCATGACTTCAACTTTTAAGGAAATTAAGAGTTCGAGAATAGGCACAATAATGGCATGAAGAGCTGTAAGAAGCACCAGTCAACTAGTCATTGTTACCACTGTAATGTGTCACTCAAAACTGTCCAGACAACCTGGGGTTTCAATCACTGGAGACGCTGCTACATCTTCCCGTCCACGCAAGTCTAGCTATGCAATGAATCCAACTGGTTAGTAATTCCAATTCACACTAGAAATGTGAACAAAACTGATTACTCCACCAGTTGAAAAAAGCACCAAACATTAGCCATTTAATATGTACTGATTCATCACTATAGTTCTAGGAGAGGAGATATGTTAACATCTATTGGAAAATGATTTACACCCAAAATGCTGATTCAAAAAGTGTGTGGTTTTCCTTTACAAATAGCATACGCTGATCAGTGATGAGGTAAGGAGCAGCTCATAAATTCAGCCGTTTAGCTACCGCAATTTTTGTACACAATTTCAATTAGCAAATTAAGATGTAACTATGTTTTTTAAATTATTTTTATTATATTTTATTTTTATTAAATTTATTGAGGTGACACTGGTTAAGGAAATTATATAGGTTTCAGGTATACAATTCTATAATACATCATCTGCATACTGTATTGTGTGTTCACCACCCAAAGTCAAGTCTCCTTCTATCACCATCTATCCCCTCTATATCCACTTCTATCCCCCGCCACCCCCCTTTTCCTTTGGCTATCACCATGCTGTTGTCTGTGTCCCCCCACCTCTAAAAGTAAATAAATAAAATCTTCTAAAAAAATCAGATCTTTAAGCCTTACATCATATCCACCCTATGGATCAGATTCTGCAATCTAGCTCCTGTTTTTTAATAAAGTTTCTGTAGACCATGCTCATCTTCCCCACACAGCACGGTCCCAGACTTTTCCTCGGATACTCAGAGTACAAAGCACATTCCTCTGTGGAAATTTGGGGACCTATGACTTAGCCAGATTTGGAATTTAATACTGGAATAAATCAGATCATGAATTAGGTAAACTGTATATTTTAAAAAGCGGTTCTATTTTTACAGGGTTATATATCAAACTTTCTTCACTCACAGACACATACAACACACACAGGAAAACAGGAACTGTCAACAGATTAGATCTTGTACAACTACGCATGTATCTACTGTGAAACCATATTAATCACACAAAGATTTGGGGATGACCTTCGCTCTACCTTCCCCTGCTCTTTAATGAATCTGAAGAATTAACAACACTATACTGGATGCTGCGACATCCACCTGGTCCCTCCAGAATGGAGAGATTTATTCTCCCAGCTACTACAATTGCTGCTGGCTGACAGCCATCTCTAGAAATTGCCATCTGCCAAAGACAGCCACTTCTCCCAAGACTAAAACCCTGCCTTTGAAGGCAGCCCAGATCCCCATGTCTGGACTGCAGAAGGGTGTGACCTCCCCTCCCCACGCCCACACTCAGCCCCAGAACCCTCTGGAAGGTCAGCCCAGGCCTTTGCTGAGACTCCATAGCAGTTGACCGTCTCTCTGGCCAGTCCTGCTTCCTTCTCTCCCCACAGGTGTGCATCACAGAGCACCTCACACTCCTGCACACAAACCTCCACCTCTCAGGGTGCATGTACTGGGACAGCTTTCAACAAGCACCACCACTACCGGTCAGCTACAGGAAACTGCTTATCTAAGGTTATTAAAGACACTTAGAAAGGAAGAAAATTGTGTCTTTTTAAAAAATAAAAATTCTTTCAGCCCTGGCTGGTGTAGCTCAGTGGATTGAGCGCAGGCTGGGAACCAGAGGGTCCCAGTTCGATTCCCAGTCAGGGCACATGCCTGGGTTGCGGGCCGGGTCCCTGGTGAGGGCCATGTGAGAGGCAACCATACATTGCTGTTTCTCTCCCTCTCTCCCTCCCTTCCTCTCTCTCTAAAAAAAAGAAAAATAAAAAAATAAAAATTCTTTCAAATGTTATAAGCCTTCAAAACAAAGAAAGTGCATCACCTTTACTAGGTAAACTAACAAAAACAATACCAAGGCTACTTCAATAAGCTCAATCAATATTTTTCAATATTCAGTCTTTTATACTGCTAAATGATTCCCAAGCCAATCTTAAGAATTAACACAAAAAGTGGCTTTTACTCTGTGTGATTGCACTGCGTTTTAAAAAAACATGTATCCCTTATATTAGGTTCGTGGGTGATTTAGCTAATTTATTTATCTTTTTTAATTTTTTAATATATTTTATTGATTATGCTATTACAGTTGACCCATTGTCCCCCCTTTCTTCCCCTCCACCCCCGCCCCCCATTCCCCACCCTTTAGTTTTTGTCCATGGGTCATACACATAAGTTCTTTGGCTTCTACATTTCCTATACCATTCTTAACCTCCCCCTGTCTATTTTCTACCTACCATCTATGCTACTTATTCTCCGCACCTTTTCCCCCTCTCTCCCCCTACCACTCCCCTGTTGATATCCCTCCATGCCTTATATAAATCCCTTTAACATTTCATATAATAAAGGCTGGGTGTTGATAAACTCCTTGAACTTGACTTTATCTGAGAAGCACTTTATCTGCCCTTCCATTCTAAGTGATAGCTTTGCTGGATAGAGTATTCTTGGATGTAGGTCCTTGCCTTTCATGACTTGGAATACTTCTCTCCAACCCCTTCTTGCCTGCAAAGTCTCTTTTGAGAAATCAGCTGACAGTCTTATGGGAATTCCTTTGTAGGTAACTGTCTCCTTTTCTCTTGCTGCTTCTAAGATTCTCTCTTTATTTTTAATCTTGGGTAATGTAATTATGATGTGTCTTGGTGTGCTCCTCTTTGGATCCAACTTTTTTGGGACTCTCTGAGCTTCCTGGACTTCCTGAAAATCTATTTCCTTCACCAGCTTGGGGAAGTTCTCCTTCATTCTTTGTTCAAATAAGTTTTCAATCCCTTGGTCTCCCTCTTCTCCCTCTGGCACCCCTATGACTCAGATGTTGGGATGTTTAAAGATGTCCTGGAGGTTCCTAAGCCTCTCCTCAGTTTTTTGAATTCTTGTTTCTTCATTCTTTTCTGGTTGGATGTTTTTTTTCTTTCTGCTGGTCCATTCTGTTGATTTGAGTCCCAGTTTCCTTCTCATCCCTTCTCATTTGTTCAAGTAATCGCAACAATTTTTCTTCGAATCCTGTGAGCATCTTGATTACCAGTGCTTTGAACTGTGCATCTGATAGGTTGGCTATCTCTTCATCACTTAGTTGTATTTTTTCTGGAGCTTTGATGTGTTCTTTCATTTGGGCCATTTTTTTTTCTCAGTGTGCCTGTTACTTAAAGGGGCAGAGCCTTAGGTGTTCACCAGGGCGGGGTAACCCACGTCGTTGTGTTGTGACGCTGTCTGAAGGGGCGCGGCCTGAGAGAACAATGGCACTTGCTCTGGTCTCCGCACTTCCCCAGCTACCCACAAGCAAGTTGGGCCCTTCTTTGCTCACTCCGGGGTGAGTGGACAGGCCTGCACAATTCCAAGTCCCTGTGGGTCTCCCCAACGAACTCTCCTGTGAGGCTGGGAGTTCCTCCCACTGCCGCCTCAACCCCCACAGGTGTTTTCAATTGGTGGCTTGAGGCTTTATTTCCCTGCGTTGGTGGGCCACGTGGTCTATTCCGATCCCCAGCTTTTCCTCCCGGTTTATCTGTGCAAGAATGAGGGACCGGCCAGTCCACCAGTCTCAGCCCTGGTTTCACCAAGTGCGCCTGCCGCGTTTTGGCCAGGCGCACCCGCCACGGGCCTCTCCGGGCAGCTGGAGCATTGCCGGTACCGCTCCACAAACCGTGTCTTGCCGAGTGCTCTCCACCCAGCCCTGCCCCGTTTACCGGTCTGGATGAATGTGTCTTCTTTAACTCCTTGGTTGTCGGACTTCCACTCAGTTCAGTTTTCTGTCAGATCTGGCTGTTTTTGTTTTTTAAATTGTTGTTTTTCCTCTTTTGGTTGTGTGAGGAGGCACAGTGTGTCTACCTATGCCTCCATCTTGGCTGGAAGTCCTGATTTAGCTAATTTAAAATAAATAAATACCAACAACCTGGTGAAAAGACAAATAAATTCACCCAGCTACTAACTTTTTCTTTTAAATAAGCCCCTTTCAACAACTGTTTGAGTTGTCTAATTACAGAAGAGAGAGTAAGGAAGCAGGAAAGAAGGAAGGAGATCTAACCCCTCGTCTTCAGGACACGTTCATTTTTCTTTAAAAAGAAAATGTTCTTAAGCTTTGTGTGAAGAAGGACTTGTGTCCTATACACTACATTTTGTTTTAAGGGAATGTGTTTCCAGGAAATTAGCTCATCTATTAAATATCACTCTGTTATTTCCAAAGCAGCCGTCACTATGCTTTAACCCAAAGAACACTGGACTAGGGTCAGAATTCTTGGGCCCCAACCCTGGTGCTGGCTCTGACCACAGGTGTGACCTCAGAAAGGTCATGACAACATCCTGAGGCATCCAGTGCTGTATCTCGCTAGATCAGCAATTCAGGTCATTGGCTGGTTAGTCAGGAAGACTCAGGTTCATGGCCTACTCCCATCACTTCCTAGCCATGTGACCTTGGACAGGATGTTAAACTTCTTTAAGCCTAATGCCTCGTCAGCAAAAGAGACACGATCATGGCGGTGCCTGCCCTCAGGGCTGCCGGGGAGATGAAACGGGACACTGAGGTCAGTGTTCAGTGCAGTGCCACCCTCGTCACAAGCACTAACAGAAGTGAGCTCTTACTATGAAAATCAGCCTGTGCCTGCCAGAACCCAAGAGCGTTGGGGAGAAGCAGTGCTTCGGGCATTTTAAAAATAATGAAAATTAAAACTCTCTCAGGCGTCCATTGCTTTTATCTGATTTATATTCTAGATTTTGATAGAAAATTTTGTTGGAGGGAAAAAAGTATCTAAGGAAGTTCAAAGAACTTGGGGTCTTGGCACTTCTAGCCTTAGCTGTCTGTGAGCCCGTGGCCTGCTCCAAAGGGCGACCTTTCCCTTACAGCCATTCACACACTAAAACAGAGAAGTGAGTCCTTGCTGTTTCAGAGAGAACTTCTTTCTAATCATCTCCAGTACAGTATCGGCAGGTACTTCTGCCACTTGTCACACAATGTAGGAGGTAACTGAGGGACTCCAGTCCTTTGTGATAACTTTTCAGGGGACAAGATACAGCCAAAATCAATGGCAGCACTGCACAAAAGCATGTCACAATTTTCTCCTGGTTTCTGCACAGAAATAATCCAGTTACTCTAATCAGATCTGCCAACCTAGAGAAAGAGTCACCAGGCAGTTTTCAAACTAAAAGAACAAGAGGCCAGGCACAGAGTAACTGGAGCTACCGAAGCTGATGAAGTAGAAACCAGAAAGAATATTTCTGTGACCGTAACTGGAGACTCTGAATTTCCCCCAGCTAATGAGGCCTGGCTACCTGGAGAAACACAGTTTAGGCTCTAAAATAACAGCAAACGGTGTTTGTTTTTGAGATGAGGACTCCGTAATTACACCTAAAGATGCTCGTGGCCACCTTTTTAATATAACGTATGTGTACCCCACTTTCCTATGGTACTTCCGGGTCTACTCATAGTAGGGATATTCTTCAGGGCTGGGTGACTAAGATTTCTTCTCATTCCTGAGTAGGAATTCAGCTTACAAATCTCCACCACTAGCAAGTCTTCCCAGATGGACTTGACGTTCTGCCCCACGAGACAATAAACTCCATGAAAGCAGACCTACAAATTTTTTGTTCACTGCTATATCCTAATGTTTTACAAGTGACATAGTAGACCCATAAGAAATATTTTCTGAGTAAATTAGTGAATGAATAAATGAAATAAAGGGAAGGAGGGTTGTTTTGTCAAAAATATAAGCCTAGTTTTACCTATCATTTCCATGATATTTAAACAACAGTAACTGAGAGCTTTACTGCCTGAGATATGTGGCTGAACCAGTGTCTGCTCCCAAGCGGATATGCCCCCCAAGCCCATGCTCTTAACCACGCGGTCCCCCATAGGAAGGAGTGAACATGCTTACCCTGGGCAGGCAACTTACTTTCGAAGAGGGCATGATCTACCACTGACAGAGGGCATGGAACTTGATAAGGAAAGCCAGGCCAGGGAGTTAAGGTCTAGTTCATTAGGTGGCGGGGAGCTGATAAAGAATTCTGAGCCAAGTAGTCAAAGGACAAAAGAGGAATGCAAAAAAACTGGTCTGGCAGATAAACGTGGTATATGTTGGACTGAGGCAAAAGGAGGCTGTGAGAGAGAGAGAAAAAAAGGCTGATGACAAGCAGG
Organism: Micronycteris hirsuta; assembly: GCA_004026765.1. NCBI lineage: Eukaryota > Metazoa > Chordata > Mammalia > Chiroptera > Phyllostomidae > Micronycteris > Micronycteris hirsuta. The sequence goes on along the minus strand of PVJI01001991.1, from coordinate 57,050 downwards.
TGGCGTGGTGATGAGCGACTGGCCAGGTGTTGGACAAAGGGATAGCAGAGCTGGGCAAGTTAAGAAAATGCTTTGAATACTGGGGACAAAAAAAGGTGGGGAGAAACAAGCCACGTTTCACAACTCATTGAGGGCTGGACAAGAAATGTTTCCTTTTATGCTGATTTCTATAAATTCTGTGAAATGTTTACTGCAATTACCTACGTGTAAAGAATTTTTTAAAAACCTAACCCATGGTAGCACAAAACAAAGCATTGCCCAGCACTGTGCTCTGTCTAAGCAAACACGTGGTGACTGAAAAGGTGTACTACAGTAAGTGACAAAAGTGACTAGCAAGGAATCATAGAGTGTAAACATCTATGATGTAAAGAAGTGGCTATTTACAGAATCAAGATAAAGAACACACTAATGGCTAATTCTGACAAAGAGCCCAAGTCTGATAACATCTCCCAGCACAAAGCCAAGCTGATTTACCCCTTGTTTTAAAGAGGCACCCTGAGCTTGCCAACAAAAATATGTGATTGATCTAATTAGCTTACTGATCTGAGGAAAAGAGTGTGCCAAAATCACGTGTATTCACAGACTAGTCCTTCCAGAACAAAGAAGTGTTGCATAAAAGCCAATCCTTCACCTTAAACGTTCACACTCATTAAAAGGGACAATACCCAGGACTACTTAGCATGTAGGAGCTTAATAAATATTATTGGATAGTGATGACACAGACATGAGTATCAAAAGAATGAGCTCTCATGGTGGAAAAGAGGAAGAATATAAAAGGATTGAAAACATGCACATGCTGTAGCTAAAGTCCAATGCCCAGCTCAGGCCAAGCAATTTTCCCACATTAGGCCTGCATTAACATTCCCACTCAACTTAACGCTTTATTAACCTGACTGATAGTGTCTGTCTTCACTTGGGGTTATGAACAAACATAAGCCATGTCTGTTGAGGCTGGCAAAGTAATTTATTCATTCAACAGACATTCTTGGGCATCATGATGCACAGGTAATGAGTGATTATCTCTACCTAGTTATTTTCTGCAAAGGCAAGAGTCTAAAAACCAGTGGTCAAAACAAACAAACAAACAAACAAAAAAAAAAACCTTAAATGGGAAGGAATGAACAACTTAGAGAAAAGTGGCAATACTAGTTTCATCTAATAGTCTGCAGGTCACAAAGGGCAGCTGACTCATTGATTACAATCAGGGGGTACATATATATCCAAGAAGCAAATTTTCTTCTTCAAGGAGGCTATTAATGAACTGTATCTTTCTCAGGGACTTGAGCCAAAAGACAGTTTCTCCAAAATGTATTGCCTATTCTACCTTCAACATCACTGCTTAGAAGGATCCTTAGCCCAGAAGACCATAGAAGCACCAGACCCTGGAGCCCTGGAGGCTGGATGTGAACTCAGCAGCCTGGCAGCCCACTGACTTGGGGAAGCAAGACACACCCAGAGGACAGAGTTGGAATAGAACAGAGAGTCAGCCAGATAAGCAGACTGTTAATATTTTTTATTTTCTAAATTTCATATTTTTATGACTAAGATCTTATATAAAACAATTTATCAGTTTATGTCAAAAGTAAGGATAATTTATTATACCCAATTTTACTGTCATACAGTATTCCGAATATCCTTGAACTTGAAAAATGAAATCACTTTGCATCACCTTATATTGAATAATGAGCATCATTTGTAAGAGAAAATTTTCACAAGAAGAAAAAACAAATGTTGATCTTACCAAATGTACAATTACTGATATTTAAGTAGCTATAAAACTAGAAAGAACTATGGCATAAGGTAAGAGTCAAATTTTAAATTTCAGTAAGAAGTTTAAGGTATTTATAGATACTTTGTTTTTAGAGCATTTTCCCCCCAAAAAAGAGAACCTACCCTTCCCTCCCGGCTTAGCTGCCAACTAGTCTTAGTCAACTACTCATTTCTGTCAGCACACAGCGCAGCAACTGCAAAAATCCTACTGCAATTGAATGATGGTCAGGAGATCATTAGAACATGTCATTTAAGGGACAGAATCATAAAAAATGACCTAAATACCCATTCTGAATACCTGATTTTATCATGAACCATAAAAAAACAAATTTATTTGCCAATATTTTCACACAGGCCAAATCTATTTCTTCACGTGCAGATATACTGATTGAAGTTCAAAGTTGTCTTTCTTGCATAAACCATACTCATAATGTACAATATAAAACTTCCAGTTTAGCTACTTGAAGCTGAGAAAAATCTCAGTATGAATCAATCTAAGTGTGGAATCATTGCACATTGTAAACATCCTCCCAGTCTTTTAGAGTTGTCCCTTCCCCATCCAACTTGACAGCAAGGTCTTACAGCAACTTGCCTTTATTTAGTCTTTCCAAAGAACTCAACTTCATAGAAACGAACAACTTTATTTCACACATCTATTTCATCAGTTCACATGTTATTTAATGGAATTATATAAATCACTGTAACAATGTACACACCTCAGCAGTGGAAGAAGTTGGGACCTCAAGAGCCTGGAAATAGTCCACCAGACAGCATACTCACCAAGGAGTGGGATGAGTCAGTGTGTTTCCCACAGAGAGCAGGAAGAACACGCAATCCAGTGAATCACGTAGATTGGTTACAAGAACTCCCATGGTATTTTTAAAGAAAGCCAGTTGTCTTTGAGCAGCCCATTTACAAGAAAATTCACACAGATATGGAAATACAGCCTCCCATACAGTCCCCTCCAAAGACACTGCTCTGAAACCATGCAAGAACATTAAAATTGCCAGCCAAAATACTAAATCCAACCTACAGGCTTTCTTTTTATTGCTATTATTTTCATTTGGAGATCTCTAGATATGGTGCTCAAGCGCTAGTTGACCACAGACTCCACAACTCCCTATGGTCTCACACCTGCTTCCCCCAAGTGGGCATGGCACTAAATCCATTGGATCCACAGTATCGCCATAATTTGATTCTGCATAGGAACTTGTCAGTCTCCAGCAACACTAGGAGCGCTCTTAGAAAAAAGTCATTTGCCTTGGTGAAGCACCCAACCACATCACTAAAAGAAAGACCAGAGGGCTCGCTTACCATGGAGAAATAGAAATGATTGACAGCCTAAGTAACAGCTGTTCAAAAACTTTAGCCTTCCTAAAACCATACGGGAATCTTGCTGAAATGCAGGTTCCTAGAGGTCTAACCCTCAGATGTTTATTCAGTAGGTCTAGGAGTGGAGATCCAGGGATCTGCATTTTAACAAGCACCCAAGCTGGTATGGACGCAAGAGTTGTAATAATAAAACCATTAAAACAATCACGAGTGCTGATCAGGCACTGCCCTAAGCACTTTACACGTAATGACTGATTCCTTGGAACAACGCTGTGAGGTAGAGACTATTATTATCTCCATTTAATAAATGACAAAATTGAAGAACAGAGCAATTAGGAAACAGGCCTCTACTAACTCAGCTAGCAAGGAGAAGAGCCAGAATGAAAAACTAGGCCATCTAGCTAAAGAGCCAAAATCAACTACCTGGCTACTTTACTACAGTACTACCTTAACCTACAGGGAGCTATAAAACATAAACTAGGTTTGCAGCTTCTGACTCAGTAAAATTCCTTTACCCTTTCAGGGATTACATGAATCCCAAGAATCCCCATTGTCACATTCATCACCGTCCTTTGTGCTATAAGGAGAGAAACTGTAGAAGAATTAACAAAAAACTTCGTGAATCGGATAAGTGATAAGCACCTAGATGCCCCCAAGTATCGCAATGTTTTATAGCTCTTCAGAGCATGGAATAAAGGGGAGTGCTCATAATCTTCCAACTAAGGACATGAGAAAAGGGAAGACAAAAGCCTAGTTATTAATAAAGTTGAGGCTATTTCAACCCAATTCCTATACAGGTATCTGAAGTTGCAAGATTATAATAAACTTTAGAGGGTCTCTGAGAAACGAATTAAAAGTCCACACCAGCTAGGCAAGGAGTTCTGAGACTTGATACCAAAATCACAATCCAAAAAAGAAAAACCTGATAAACTGAACTTCATCCATTTTTAAAAAGCTTTTGCTTTATAAAAGCCTATATGAAGATGAAAACAATAACTGGCAAAAAATATCTGCAAGCTACGTACCCAACAAAGGACTAGTGTCTAGAATATTAAAGGACTCTCAAAACTCAACAGTATAATCATCATCATCATCATCATCATCATCATCAACCAATTAGAAAATAGGCAAAAGACATGAACAGATGTTTCACCAAAGGGGATATACAGAAGGCACATAAGTACATGAAATGATGTTCAACGATATTAACTATTAGGGAAATACAAATTAAAAGCACAATGATGTATCACTACACACCTTTCAGAATAAAAAAGTGACAACACTCAGTGCTGACAAGGATACAGAGAAACTGGGTTCCTCGTACATGGCTGGTGGGAATACAAGATGGTGCAGCCACTATGGAAAACAGTTTGGCAGTTTCTTAACAAATTAAACATGTAACTACCCTATGACCCAGGAAAAGACCTACTACGGGTGATGGACACATGAACCTATGCAAGTGGTGAACTTGTAGAGAACTTTATACAGTACTACAGGCACATACAAGTGAGTACAAGTAAAACTGGGGAAGAGCTCTGGATGGTGTCAACATCAATATCCTGGTTATGATATTATACTATAGTTTTGCAAAATGTTTCCATTGAGGGAAAATGGGCAAAGTATACAAGGGATTTCTCTGTTATTTTTAACAAGAGTATGTGAATTTGCAATTATCTCAATAAAAATTTCAATTAAAAAAAAGGTCCATGATCCCAAGTATATAGGTGAAATCAGGCAGTGCATTCTGTCACTGGGACTATAAAATGGCACGCCCTTTGTGGAGGACACTGGGCATGAAACACAGACATACCCTTTGATCCCACTAGTCAATCTTCAGGACACTAATTGTAATGAATAATTTATGATGTGTCAAACATCTAGTTACAAGAGCATTTATTTCAGCAGGGCTTTTTTTATAGGCAAAGACTAGAAACAACTAAATGTGGTACATCCACACTATGAGATTCTATCTATCTAGTCATCAAAATAATCTTTGGGAGTAAAAGTTAACCTGGAAAGGTAATCAAAATATCTGTAGTTGTTCCATGAATATTTATTCAATCCCTGCTCCTTGCCAGTCACTGCTGTTGCACTGGGAATGTTGATGTACCCAACAAACCATGGTCCCTGTGCTCACTAAAGTATACAGTCTGGTGGACTGTCCTCTCCCAGTAAATAAACAAGTGAGAAAACATTACACATACACACAGATATAAGAGGGAGGAACCCCCCCAAAATAGAATTATCTTCTGAAGGATGGCCCCTTTTAGTATAGGCTTCCTCCACTACATGAATGTTCTAGGAACCCTTCTGTACCGGTGTACCAGCTGGCATTGTTGTGAGAGGCTGCATTCAGCTTCAGTGAATTTTTTTTGGAGACTCTTTCAATGCATTTGTGACTTTCATGATGGGTGATTTATGAGTGCACCTCCTGAGCACACCTGCCCACATAGCGCTGACTGTTCAGCAGTTTTTGACAAAAAACGGTGTGACCCCTGTGCCCCACCCCCCCATTCATCTGATCTTACCCCAAACAACTTTTATTTGTTTCCCCAGATTTGAAAAAAAAAATGTCCTGACAGGGAAACCTTTTGTCGAAGTGGAAGAGGTAAAACCGAAAGCAGCGGAAGCACTAAAAGGCATCAACATCAATGAGTTCAAACACCGTTTTGAGTGGTAGAAAAAACATTTTCATAGGCGTATTGCATCAAATGAGGAGTAGTTTGAAGGTGACTGAAGTTTAAACTTGTAAGAATAAATTCACAATTTTTTATAAATAAATTCTGGGTTTTTTTGGTCCCCCTTGTATGTATATATAATATAAATTCTGAAAAGACATAACCCATAATAATGTTAATAGAAGTTATCTCTAGTTTTGTCCCCAGAGAGTGCCCTTTTTTTTTTTTGCTTTTTAGTTTCTTTTGCTTTCTGAGTACAAGCAGAGTGAAATTTCTCTAAATCCTGATTCAAAAAACTCAGAGACATTTCCAATTATCAATGTGAATAAAGACAAGTTAACCATATGGATTGCCTCAGGATAAAAAAATGTACACATTCATAACACTTACATTTTCTAAAAAAATTCAGATTTGTAAGCAATTTCTAGCCCTGAGATTGAGCTGGGATTTCTAGTTCAAGAGATTTGTATTGTTTGCTTTTGCTAATTTTTTCTTACTATATAAACAATACCGATTCATTATAGAAAAAAACTTTTAATGAAGATATGCAAAAAAACCAATTGTACTATCACTGAACCAGACAAAAATAATTTTTTTAACCCTCCAACATACTACTTAAATACCTATATGTGTATATTTGCTACTTCATGTGGTTATACTAAGATGAGCTCACACAGCACATACTGCTATTTAAACTGTATAAATTTTATTTGCTTAACAATACATGCCATTTTATGACATATTTTAACATTAAATATGTTTCTTTAATCAATCTTTTGATGGCTGGGCATTTAATGTCATCAACAGTAGACAACAATCACCTTTTTAAAACTAAACATTTGAGCGTATGCTTGGTTTTGTCCTTCAACTAAAATCCCAGGAGGGGAAATGTCAGCTCAAAGGGTACACACACTTGAAGGTTTTCAATACAAGCCGGCTCTCAGAAAGCTGTGCTGATACGCACTCCTCACGATTAGCACGGAAATGAAAGTGACCTCATCTCTACATGGTCACTAATGCTGCTGACCAACAAGGAAGATACATTGTTCTTGGATTCTCTAGAACTTCGCTTTTGAAAAAAAATTATGTTAACAGATCAAAATGGAGGATTTGTTTGGCTGTCAGTTAAAATAAAATTTTAATTTGTCAATTTCACTTTGAAGAATTTTGTCAGACCCACGCAGGCAAACCAAAGATCACCTCTGTAGAACTCTGTACTCAATTCAATGATCTTTCTTTAGATAATCATTGCAGATGCACAACTGATATCTTCAGTCTCTGGCCTTCAAAGGTCAGCCTTTCCACCAGGAACTCCCAGGCTAAGACAGAGGTGGCCTTGTCAGTAACTATCGCATGGGGAGATGTAGGATGAACAAGATGATGCCAGCTTCGTGTGCCTGCTCCAAGGCACACTGCTGCAGCCCAGCACGTAGCAAATGGTCCAAAAATGTTGTTTACTATTAGTGTTCTATGATAAGCAACGGGATTTCAACATGACATAATGAAGATTTAAATAACAGCTATTCCCATCCTCTTTTATTCTTACAGATGAGGAAACTGATTTACAAAGTTAGGCCTAGAACTCAGGTCCCCTTGCTGCCAGTCTGACATGCCTTGTCTCACACGATTTTGTCTGTTGGTAGGTTTTCTCTGTGCAGAGTGAAAGCGAAAGACAACTTAATTCACACAATTACACTTAATCAGAGTAATCTGCAATTTGAGATTTAAGTCTCCATGCTCAAAATATAGTACTTGGTTTTATAGAGATCTGCCTAGTTAAATAATAATTCTCTAAAGCAGGTATTTTAAGGTACAGGCTAAAAGCAAATGAGTTTAGTTTATATCCACCTCAGAAGATGAGGAATGATTGATTATAAATCTCTACTCTGATAGAGGGTTTCTGATTGCATTAGACAGAGGGTTGAAGACTAATTTAAAATGCTCATACATTCATCACCATTGATTGTGAATAATCCACTGCTCCAAGTACAAGTGTGGCACCTCCTCTGAAATGACAGCGGAAGCAGATGAAGTTCCCCCAGAATTCCCAGGGGCTGTCTGTCTTGATTTTGGGGTAAATGGGCTTTCCCTAAGAACTTAAATCACAAACAGAGTGACAGTTCAAAAACTCTGGGCCAAACTGTACTATACTATCTGAGCAGGGGCTGGCCAGGCCTGGCCATGTGGTATGTGGTCAATAAGCAATTACAGATGGATTGACAAATAGGTCTATGGGCACACTTTAGGGATTTTCAAAACTAATTTTTCTAGCTGTCTACATAATTGGAAGTCCTAAAGTGTGTTCCAGTGAGCTAAAGGAAATAGACCCTATGTGTCATTCATAACAGCCCGAAAACTGGTTCCTTCACATATGAGCCCCAGCCCTATAGTGAGCACCAGTACTGACCTCTCCCCACCCCTTTGAGGCTACACTTATCTGACAGTCTGCAGTGCTGCAATCACCCAGGAAAACATCACCAAGGTAAAACACTGACAGCTGCTTTAAAGATGGGTGGTCCTCACCTCCACTCACCGCACCTCACAACAATCAATACATGGCCTGAGCTGTAAAGGGAAGGATGGGAGGAGGATGGTCAATCTGTGCTCTACAAACTCCTCAGGAAATATCTGTCTCCTTACCCTACCCCTACCCCAGGAATTCACCACCAGCAGCCCCTCTCTGTGCTGACTCAGGAGTTAGAACCCTTACCTACTTTCAGAATGAGAGGATAAAAGAATCCCCCCATTATGCTGCCTGGAAGTGCCCCAGTGCTTAAGTGCTCACCCACCTTTCTCCAGAAGGCCTCTGTGGCGCCTATGTGTGTCTGCCGTGGGAGTGGCCAGGGGAGTGGGGAAAGGAACAGTAGGTGGCCCAAGGAACCTACACAGCGGAGGACATGTTTGGGGAACTGGTTTAAAACTCTAAATCCCGTTGAGGACATTTGTCATACGAGCTTTTGACCCACTTGCTATATAAAAGATTGCAACAAATCTAAATGGATTAGAAATTACATACTCTACATTATAGCAAGGAAAAGAGTTTTGAAATTAATGGTACTTCAACACAATTATAAACCTAAGGTAGAAAAGGGGGGAAAACAATAAGAATCTGAGCTTGAAAAGTCACCCTAGTTTGATCAATAAAAGGACAATACCAAGAAAACACAGACCAAACAATAGTAAAGTTACTATGCAGCTGTTGAACCTCAGCTTTTTGAAAACCAATCAAATGGCAGCATTGAATTATGCGAGGCCACACAGCACACACGCCATGCTCCTTCCATATGAATTACCAGCCAGTAAAATTTACATTTTCTATTGTGTAGCTTTCTTAATATAGTCCTATGTTGATTTGTTAAAAAATTCTTGCTTTATTTACCTCATCCCCTTCTTTACTCTGGGCCCTACAGACCCAGATTGCGGCCCAGGCTCTGTCCCCATAGAGATCAATGTAATTTACAGAAGTATCCATGGGCCTCCATTTTCTCATTGATTTATTCAGCAAATTCCACTCTGCACCAGGGTGTGCTAAGTACAAGGGACGTAGCACAGAACAAGTCAAACATGTTCCCTGTTCTTTTGGAGCTCAGTCTATAAAAATGAGGGTAAGACATGAAATCAACCACCCCTTTTAAGTTCTCAAGGTTCCGACTTTATTCTTCTCCCTCTTTCTTCTGATTCTCATGCCTCCAACTTCATCTTTTTCGTTTCCACTGCTAATCACTTGCAGCACCCCTGAAACAACCAGTGCCACAGGAAAATTTTAGTCTCTAATATAGGGGTTTAGCCAGATTGGTTCACAAGGCAAGAGAAGGAATGTGCAGTGGAAGGAGCTATCAAATCAAGGCCTCAAAAAACAGACAGCAGCCCTGTGTTCTGAACTCCGAATGTGAATAAAGGTTACAGACGGAAAACGGGCAGGGAGAAGAGAACGGATAACCAGCTCCTCCTCCTCAAATATTGGAACCTGATCCCCTGAAAGTCTGGTCACCGGGTCATTCAATCCTGATTGCTTAATGAAAGTGTACAAATCAGCATATATTATGCCTGAGCGTGCCAAATGTCCCTAATTATAACCAAGTAGACGGAGGCCTTAAAAAAATCACACTTCACCTTATTGAAAGGGTTGCTGGCACATCATTAATTAAAACACCTCAGCCCCCAACTACATTAGAAGCATGATAATTATCTTCATTCAAAATTTGCTTTACAGCACTTGGAATGCTTCAACGAACTCGAGGGTGACAACAGAATATAAACAAAAAGACCAGGCACTGCCGTGTTGCTGCAGCTCAGTGTTAAGAGCTCCCCCTTTGGGAGTAATGAGCGTTAACAGCCCAGAGTAGAAAACAGAAAAATTAGTAGAAAAATCATGGTCATTATAACAATATTAGGCAGCACCTAACTTTTCTTGAGTCATTACCACGTGCCCTACACTGTAGTAAGTACTTTTTTACATGCCCCAAGCTCAGAGAGACTGAGTAACCCGCCAAAGATCACCCAGCCAGGATGTGTCAGAGCAGATCTTGAACCCAGATCTGTCTGGCTCCCAAACCCACACTGTTACTCACTATACTGCTCCCAAAGACGTAATGCCACAGGAGGGAAGGGGGAAGTGAAAAAGAGAAGGAGTTGGCAATGTTTGCAATGTTTTGCTCAAAGCACAGGTTACAAGACTAAAAACCATTAGAATCACAGAGGTCGAACCACTAGAGAACCTCAATCGGGATTCCTAAGAACTCCCCTAACGGGTATCAGAAACTCTGCCTTCTCTCCAGGGACTGGTAAACTTTGAAAAGAGAGAAATGGTTGGGCTACTGCATGAAGAAAAGTGATTTACCAAGAACGTGCCTACATGAGGACAGGCCACGGAGCCACAAGTTATCCAACCAACATGCATTGTATGCCTACTGTGTGCCAGTTGCCAAGCCACCACCCTGGTTATAGTCTCCAGCCTCTATGTGCTGAAGAGAAATCACAAAACCTAAATGAGGAAGAGAGCCTGGACACAGAACCTGCGGAGGGGAAATGAGCTGGACTGATAGAGTCTACTCCAGGGATGCTGGCCTCTGGTGTCCCTCAACTCAGAGGAACACCTCTCAGTTAGGGACCCTCCAACCCAACCCCAAGTCCAGTCGTATCACATAGTCAGAACAGTATTGACGTCAAAAAGTTTTACCTCTTTCTTTTCGATAACTGAAAACTCAGAATCTTTCTTAAAAGATCTTTCCCTGAAGAGGGAAAAATGAAAAGCTACCCTGGTTATCAAGCACTAGAAAAACCCCAGCCCCTCCAGAAAGAAGAAAGGGCAGCACTATTCCAAGGACCAACATGGCCTGGCCTCATCTTTGAAGAACTCAGAGGTAAAAAACAAGTCGTGGCCCAGTGGAGTCAAATAAATCTGGCTTCACATCCCAGCTCTGGCCCCTCCTACATCTATACCTTTCAGCGAAGTATTTAACCTCTTTTGGCCCCATTTCCTCAGTCATAAAACAAGGGATAAGCACCTGGCCTTCTCACTGGTATCTTGTGAGCATGATGTGAAAACGTTCTCTTCACCCCTCCGTGGTGTGTGTGTGCCCACAGTCCCTGCTAAAGGAAGTTGGAAGGATTCCCATCCAATGCTTGAAGGCAGCCTTAGACAATGATTTTCTGCACTCACACACACCCCATCCACCTGCTGGTCACATGGAACAGAACATGACAGGACCAGGAGTGAGTACTAGTCCCTAGACTGGCCATCGAGGTGTGAAATGGCTTAATCTCAGGGATGATGGTTAATTAACTCAGCCACTCAACTTCTCCCAGACATTTTAACTAGGAAGTAAACCTAGCCTGTGGGGGCAGCGAAGCAGATAGGGCCGAAGACGGACTAGCCACTTGGACAGTAGCTGTGTTAACAGTGAGGGAAGGCTTCTAGAATGACGGGCCCTCAGCAGACACTCCCAGAACTACTGGGAATTCCAACAGTCTTCTGATTCCAGCCTCCAGGTGTGCAGATCCCCTGGGCCCCTCCCTTTCCTAAAGCCCTGCTGTTCTCCCTTCCCAGCACTAACAATAAACATCCTACAACCTGAGCTCACAGGAGTGTATCTCTGCTCTTCGCACCCAGAGATGAGGCATCTATGGAGCCTACACCTGCCTGTGAAATGGGCATGAGGGGCAGAGAATCATGCACCAGGCTGCCTTTGTTGGAGCTCACTGAACAGACAGGGGGAGAAAAAGGGCATGATCCACCCAGCAAAGAGAGGCTCAGACAACTTTTACAGATTGGGGCCGCCAGAGGAAACAACTGTGGGAAGGAACAGCCCTGACATAAGTGGTATGTGTCTTTAAGAAGGTCCCCAAAGTGAAATACCCAGTAAAGTCCAAAATCCCCCATGCTTTTGATGTAGCCTCCTTTGAGGAGGCAGGGAAAATAACACTAACACTTCTTAACATTGAAACAAAGACAAATGTAGCTGGTTTGCTCTTTGAGATAAATTCTCATTAAGACACAAAAAAACAACCCAGGCTATCCAAGACCCCTCAAAGCAAAAAACAGAACAACAAAAAGCCATACAGCAAAGGCTCCCGGTTCCCCCCACCCAAACTCCTAATTTAGAAAGTGACACCTAAAATAACCAGCCACATCAGTCACACAGGGACCATTACCTGAAGCCTTTCCCAACACCCACCTCCTCCTGGCCTAGCCTCCAATCCCAGGCCAGCTTTTCAGGAGCACCTTTGGGGTCCCTTTCCATTTATCATTTATTTTATTATCTGGCTGGCAACCCAATTTGTTCCACTTGATGTTTCTGGTTTAAATATGTGAGTTTTATATTTCAACAGAATGGACAACGGGTTTCAGCAGACACCATCAACGCACATTTCATAGCTACCTGCTTCGGTGCCTCTCTCAAATCTGCATATAACATAGAACATTTGTTCACTGTAAATTATTTCACAGAGGCAGCAGACAAGCGCTTCTGCATAAATCAAACCTGGAGAAGGAGTCAGGGGCACTGTAACAGGCCAAAGCATAATTTATCTAGATTTACTCTGCGTCAGACCACTACTCAGCTGAGCTTGAAAACTGTTATTGCTGTTAGCTTTTCCTCTAACCGCCAGAATAACTGGGCTCAAAGCAGCTGCTGTTTTGATAAAGTATTCACTTCTCACAGTGGTGGGAGTGAGCAGAAAAATTCAGATCTAAAGACACGGCCTGGGTCCATGCTACGTGTTATGAGAAACACCTGAGATAATACCACTTAGGCTTCTGTTGTGAGCTACAAGGTTTTTATGCTGTTTACTCATTGTACAAGATTCAATGCCTTGCGGGCACTGAGTGGCAATAGCTCAAGGTGATAAGTGGTGAATCAAAACAAACTTCATTGAGTATTTTCTTGCAGCCTTGAAAAATAAAACCAGAATCTTTTAAGCTTGTAAACATTCTAAGGGCTGAGCATCTCAAGGTTATTCATTTCTAAATTTCTCTGGGAAGGATATGAACACAATCAAAAGAAATGTGGTTCATGATGAACAAAATTTTTTTAATAGTTTATTTATTTATTTCTAGAAAGAGGGGAAGGAAAGGAGAAAGAGAGGGAGAGAAATTTCCATGTGTGGCTGCCTCTCACACACACCCCCACCAGGGACATGGCTGGCAACCCAGGCATGTGCCCCGATTGGGAATCAAACCTGCAACCCTTTGGTTCGCAGACCAGCACTCAATCCACTGAGCCACACCAGCCAGGGCAAACAAAATTTCTTAATGCGCAAAAATTCACATCTTAATTGTCGGGACATTATACTAAAGCATTTCAGACGTTTAACCTCTCACCCTCACTATGTGCTCAAAAAAGGGCTCATTTTCCGATAGGGTTTGAAAAGGGCAGAGGTGAGATGCAAAAGACAACTTCAAGGAAAAGCTAGGGTTCTGAATTATTTTCATATGATGAAACTGGTAAATGGACCAAATAGATTTAATTCCTCATTATGCCACACAAAGAAACATTTTCGAAACATTTTCAAAACATTTATGCAACAAATGGAAAATAACATTTTAGGAACTTGGGTAACTTTAAGTGGAGATTTTCAATTTGCTGGGCGTATCTGCCCAGGCCCTCTTCTCTGCCTCCAACACCCCCAGTTCAAGGGCATTTTGTATCACGTGAGTCAGGCCGCCCTGGTCCCACACCTTGACTGACTGGTCTGCCATTTGGGCTGTGCCCATCAAATTGTCTCCCCCAGGAATTCAAATCAGAACGAGAAAGTGCTACATGAGTTTCTCTAGTTGCTTCAAGAACTAGGGCATAAACTCAGGAGGTATAAAGCAGCCCAGTTTAACTATATGGAATGAAAGCCAGTTTAGTGAGAGAAAGAAAAAACGGAATTGAGTGCCAAGCTGACATTTCAGCGTCTGGTGGGAGGGCAGGCTGAGTGAGCCTGAGTTCCCAAGACACCAGAATCCCTCCCACACATTTCCCTTTTTACCTCACCTAGTAGAGGCTTTTCTTAATTTCAAGCTATTTCGGTCAGGGCTATGGCTAGAGTAGCATAAGCCTGGCATGAGGGTTAAGGAAAACTAGAATGATCTTTCAGCAAGTGGAAATAAAACAATCATCAAATTCAGAGTCAGAAAACTTACTTTCCTTAAAAGAGATGGAGCTGACATGCCATTTAAGAATTTGATTCCTATTTTTGCCATGTATTTATTACCCCATCTTAGTTCATATAACAAAGAGCCTCAAGTTTCTATGTGTCCAATGGGTAACGCTTCCCTTCCAAGGTCATTTCCTGCCGTGCTCACTGCTCCCAATGGTACTGACACACAGCAACAAGATCCTCTTGTATCTTCCCTTGACTGTTTGCTCAGGTTAATCTTCCAATTGCCTGATGTGTCAAACTCAAATACTCGATGAAGTGCGGCATCCATTAGTTCTGCATCGTCTAACCGCTGTCCTAGCCCACTGCACCTAAACTCACAGTCAGCCCTGGAGCCAGCCTCGAGTTCATCGTCCCATGGCTACCAAACTCCCTTGCATTCTGAGTCGAAAGCATGGCATTCACTGGTGCCTTCTCTCAGAAATGAGGGAAGAGAAGAGTAAAGAGAAGGGATCCCTGAGTCTGGACAGTTGGGTACCAATCGTGATTCTTCCAATAACCAGTTATCTTTTCACTTCTATAGGCCTGATCCTTCTCTATAAAATAAAAATACTGGGATTTGACCATTGACTTGTAGCTGTTTTTCTGCCCCAACGCATCTAAGAGGTATAGCAACAACACAAGAAAAATTAAGTAATAACATAAGAAAACCCAATTAAACATGTCACATCAACTGAGCAGAACAACCAAAATGAGACTGCTTTGGCCTGGCTGGCGTCACAGCACAAGTAGAATTTGAGCTCAGCCATGAAGGAAAGAAGAACGTGGATCAAAAGAAGGACATGTGCTCCCATCACATAAGCTTTCACCTTCATGTTCGTTGTTGACAAATGGTATTAATAAACCACAGAGAGGAGCACATATTAAGAGATTATAGTGGGAAGGAAGAAGAAGGGAATTTTTCTAAAAATTTATCAAGCACTTAGTGAGAAAGTTTTGTGGAAGGCAAAGGACAGTGCAGAAGGGGGAACCCAGAGACAAGGGGGCCCGGCCCACCAGTGTCTGACCTCTGAGGACAGGGACCATGTCTGCTTCGCTCACACTAGACTCTCAAACCCTAACGGCCTCTTGCTGAATGCTCAATCAATAGTTGTTGAAAGAACACATAAATATAGCCCCTACCTTTATGGACTTATGGTTTTAAAAAAACAGAATAAAAGAGAGAGAATATGTTGTCCTTTCCTCCCAAGATCCCTACTAAACGTGGCATCAATTTCACTCAAAGGGAGCCCTCTTTGGGGTAATAAAGGAAAGAATGTGCACCTCACATAATAAGCATTTTATTCAATAAATGATCAAATCCCACCATGTTAGCTAGTAAACAAATCTGTCACTTGACTCATTCTCTATGCTGACGCATTAGCTAGGAATGAGCCTTTTAATAAAAAAAGATAAGTCACTCTACAATGTAAGCCCAAGAACTCTCTGAAATATATATTAATTTGCTTCAAAATGCCACCACCTCTTACTCTGATTTTCCCCTCCAACTGCCTCAACCACAGGCAATTATGTCACACGCAGCAGATCCATGAGGTCCAAATGACGAACAGTCCCCTTAAACCACAAGTATTACCATAGCAACAAAGAGACTCCATTCGCCGTTCTCTACCTGCCATGGCCCAATCAATTATTTAACACGACTATACTCCAGTGACACCGTATAAATGATCACATTCGTTAGCAACGAGAGGTGGCTCTGCAAAAGCCACCATCGCCAGTCAGCTCCACTGATCACAAATCGAACACACACACCTTGATGGCGATGGTAAAGATCACAGTGCAAAGGGAAGGAGGGAGAACAAAATGTTCTTAATTTTAAACTTGCACTTTAGAATTATAAGAGCATATAAATCTCCCAGCTTTTATTTTTTAAAAAAGGGAAACGCATAAACTGATTTTATATATATAACAGGCATTATCAAAAGTTGCTAAAACACCAGATGACTAGATGAGAAGATCAGAGAGCCAAAGGATGAAATTCACCTTAAACTCGTTTTATGGTTTTCATTCGAGGATTTGTTCTGTCCTATTTTCTGGCTTATTTCTCATTAGGAGAATAGGCAGGGGACTGGAAAATTGGATACTGAAGGGAATGTATGGCAGCCAGCTGTAACCATCTTCTCATTCAACCTGATTAACTCTCTACTGACTTCCCTGGGGGAGATCCCCAAACAGAGGACAGGACAGCCATATGGTTCCAAGAGAAAGGGGGGAAGAGTCTTTCATCAAGAAGCAACCAAGATTGAGTTCCGTCCATGACCTCTGCAATTCATTTGGGGACATGCCTTAAAATCTTAAGGCCAATACAACTAAAACCAACAATTCTCTCTTAACCCCTCCCCCCACAGGTGAGTTTAACCCAGATAGGAGTTGGCTGGGTTGGTCATTGTGTCCCCAATGACCAAGGACCAGGATCAGTACTGAAGACTGGAATCAGCAATGGGGCTGGAATGGAGGGTTACAAGCTTTTCGACTCAATTTTTTGTGCTCTTTCTGATCACCTCTCAGAAAAAGGAGGAAAGAAAAAAAGAGACTAGCCCTCTGAAAGATTCTAATTATTTATAATGGCCAGGGTCTGATAATGAAAGCTTCATCCAGACAAGAGTTTATATTTGGTCTAAAATAACTACCATGGCCTAGAAAGGAAATCCCTATCAACAAATTAAAAGGCACATTTAGGTCCTGGCTGGTGTGGCTCAGTGGACTGAGCATCGGCCTGCAAACCAAAGGGTTGCAGGTTCGATTCCCAGTCAGGCCACAGGCCAAGGTTGCGGGCCAGGTCCCCAGTAGGGGACATGGGTGAGAGGCAACCAAACATTTATGTTTCTCTCCCTCTCTTTCTCTCTGCCTTCCCCTCTCTCTAAAAGTAAATAAATAAAATATTTTTTTAAAAAAATGTTTAGGCCCTGGCTGGTGTAGCTCAGTGGATTGAGCGCGGGCTGGGAACCAGAGGGTCCCGGTTCGATTCCCAGTCAGAGCACATGCCTGGGTTGCGGGCCAGGTCCCCGTGAGGGCCATGTGAGAGGCAACCATACATTGCTGTTTCTCTCCCTCTCTGTCTCCCTCCCCTCCCTTCTCTCTAAAAATAAATAAAAATAAAATCTAAAAAAATAAAAAAAAATGTTTAAAGGCACATATAGAAGTCTGAAGACCCCATTCCTTCACAGAGCTCCTATGATACCCTTCTAGACATAGCCCTCTTTCTGCTTTGCTAAAATCCAGCTGGCCACAGGCTGCGGCTACCAAGCTTTGAAGACTACAGAGATGACTTAATGATTTATGAAAACTGTCGTTTTCCAGTATGGCAGTCTCACCATCACAGATATTAACTTTTATTATTTTAAATACCAGAATACCTCTTAAAATATTATGACATACAATTATGTCACTGTCCATATAGAAAAGTTTTGTGAATGTAAAAAAACATTTCATGTTCACCCAATAGAACCGTTTTCCCCCTAAAATCTATGCTCCCTGAGAAAAGCACCACAAATACTTGAAACAATGTCTAGGATGGCCTATGCACCACAAATTCCTCCTGTAAATGGATCAATTATCAAGTAAAGAAGCTAAGAATTTACAAACACTTCACACCTGGTATAGTTTTATTCATATAACCACATAAAATAAAAATGTGTGTCCTGAGTGTCATTTACACAACTAAATGTCTTGCTGATTACCCTATAAAAAAACTTAAGACAGATAACCTCTCACATCTGACAGCACACAGGACAGGAGTTATGACCGCTGCCCGGCTTCCATAATTGAGTGAATGCCTTTAGACAATTGGTCAAATATCTGCTTCTGGTTTCCCATCACTTGGCATGCACACATATATATATTTACAACATATTATGGGGCCCATGGAAAACAATGAGCTCTAAGAAAGTCCTTTAGAAGTTTTTACCTTTTATACTTTACTCTAATAATGCTGGTTGACAATATAATAAAACCAATCCATAAATAACAATTAGGAGCAAAGTGACTTTTCTTTCCTTAGCTGATAAGGACGTCATTGCTGCTGGTCACAGTTCTCACTCTGCCTTCTTGCCAATTGCGGGCACACTCATTTCTCACAGAACTAAAAATTAGAATATACTGTGGAAAACTAAATAATAACATTACACTTTTACATATTTGCCTTGAATTTTGCTTATAAATTATTTCTACCACTTAAAACAATAAAGTACATTAAACAACAGATGTAATATGCCTAACAGCATTGTTTTTACTAGCAAAAGTTATAAACTTCATAATGTCCAGCAATAACAAAGAGATCCCACATGATTGTGGACATCTGTATAATATACAACTATTAAAAATGGTACAAGAGAAGAGTAATCGAAGTAGATCAACAGAACAGAATATAGAGCCCAGAAGTAGACACCCACATATAGAGTCAGGATTTTCAACAAATGCACCAAAGCAATAGAGAAAAATGTTTTCAACAAATGGTGCTGGAATAACAGGGTATCAATACAGAAAAATACTCACCTTGACCTCTACCTCCTATCACTCACACAAACTGATTTGCAATGTAACATAGATATAAACATAAAAGCTAAAACCATAAAGATTTAGAGAGAAATACAGACTATCATCATCACTTGGGGTGAACAAAGGTTTCTCAAACAGGTCAATAAATGTAACTGTCAAACTTTAGAAATTCTCAAAGACATAGTTAAGAAAATAAAGAGTCAAGTGACAGATGGGGAGTAGAGATCCACAAAACGTGTATCTGACAAAGGACTGGCACCCAGATAGATAAAGAACTGCAACAATTCAAGAAAGAAATACAAAGGGGGGAAATCTCTTTAAATGTGTTTCCATGGATTACACGAAACATAGGAGTAACAGCACTAAGCACAGTATTTTAAAAAGAAATGCGGCATGAACAGGAAGCAAGGAGCCCTGCAGTGCAGCCCACCTCCACGCCAGCCTTCCGCTGGCCACGTGCATTCTCCCCTCTGACCACTATTTACCTATCAGCCAAGAATGACAACAGAGGTAAATTTCACACAAGAATAAGTTCACAAGTGGTGCTCTCAGTCTGCAAGGACAGAAGTCACACCTGCTACTGTGTTTTCTGGCATCACTGGCTCGGCGTCCCACGAAGGTAAAGAGCCTGATAAAAGCCTCCAGTGCTGCCAATGGCTGAAAAAGTTTGCTTCCCATCTCATCTACTCTCCTCGAGTAACATGTCCTAAATATTCATTTGTACAGAGGTAGCTCCATGGTAAGGACTATTTGCTTCCCTCCCAAAGAATGTCTAATATTGCCCACAGGGAGGAATTTCATCCAAATCTAAAAGGACGGAAAACCGTTGTTTTTAAGGGTTTTCTGGATTTATCTAGGGGCAGAAGTTCTAGGAGGAATGTCCCTTCATAGCGATAGGTCGCTTTTAGGGAAGGCTGGCTAGGGGGAGGGAAGTATACAGCTGACTGGTGGGGAAATGGGCTTTTCCAGACTTGGAGCTGCCTATTTGTTCTGTTCTGCCTCTGGAAGGATCCAGACATTCCCAAGAGACTGGCCTTACCTGGTTCCGGGACCTAGTAGGTCCCAATTCCCAATGACAAATACTTGTTTAACCTGTTATTCTGTGCTTTGCAAGAGTAATAAAGTCACACATTCATCCTGAGAGCCTTTCTACATAAGTTACATAAGTATACTGCTGAATTTTTGGTTCAGCCAATGATGGTGGATCAATGTTGTGTTGCTGTTTACCTAGAGGGCAGGTAGAAGGCACCCTGTTCTTTCTCACCCCACATTTTTCCACGCATAGCTCCAGCCTGGAATCACACACAGCCATTCACTTATTCTTAGTTCCTGTGCTCTGAGGAGGAGCCTCTAGAAAGGTCAGATCCCGCCCCAAGAAAACAACAGGCTAACAACCCCAGGTCCAACAACAAGGACAGTGCTGGCCAGTGGTCAGACCTCAGCACACTTACCATGCTGCCCTGGAGAGGAGGTCCCCAGGGTCTTTCTCCCTTAAGCTATCCTGCCTGCCTTGGTCTTTCCTGGATCTTAGGTTCCCAAGGAGTTGCCTTTCATTTGTAAATATTGTACCTCTCTGAGATATTCTAAGATTGAATAAATATTGAGTTACACAAAAGCATGGAGCCAAAGAAAATTATTCAATCCTGTTACATAATCCCTACTTTAGCTCCCTACTTTCATCTCTGTGCCTCTTCCAAACCTTTTCATATACCTGCCTGGTAAGGCCTGGCTGCCTGCTCAGCCTTCCTACAGCACCTCCTGTGGTCTTCACCTTGAAGTGGCCCCTTCGACTTTCATTTCATATTCTCTGTCTTCTCCTTCTGAATCATTCAGACGGAAATGTCTTGGGAAAGAGACTCTAATTTCAGTACTACCCCTGGTTCTAGGATCAGCAACATTTACCTTCACTGTTTAAATAATATATAATGCAATCTCTCAGGTAAGCACTAGCCTCTACCACCCTTTCCGGCCCCTGATCACCCCATCCCTGTAAATGTCTCCATTCCTCTCTCAGAACACAAACTTTGGTTCTCAAAGAGCTTCAATTCATGGTGCAGGGAGGGAAGAGCAGTAGGGCTCTTCTGTAGGTCATTATAACTTTGAATATAAATAGTATAAAGATCATAGATGCCCCTTGTTCATGAAATAGTCCAAGAAAGCTTTTCCTACAAAATATGATGTGGATCTAAGATCATCTGCACACCATTTAACAACATATAATGATATGAAAAAATAGATATATAAGGTAGCTCCTTAATTATCAAATGCTAATAAATGCATATACTTACTGGAAGGAAGTAATAAATGAAAAATACGGGTTAAAAATAGTACATGTTTTGCCCTGGCTGGTGTGGCTCAGGGGATTCAGCACCAGCCTGCGAACCAAAAGGTCGCCGGTTTGATTCCCAGCCAGGGCACGTGCCTGGGTTGCGGGCTGGGTCCCCAGTGGGATGGAGGATGCTCAGGAAGCAACCACACATTGGTGTTTCTCTCCCTCTCTTTCTGCCCCTCTTCCCATCTCTCTGGAAATGAATAAATAAAATCTTTTTAAAAAATAACAATATATGTTTTAACCTTTTAAACCCTTTTTTTAATTTTCTAGTTTTTACCTCACTCCTTATTGTCTTTCTCTTAAAAAATTAGTCATACCTCTCATATATAGGGATAGTGGTACAAATAGCAGAATTAAGCAGTGCAACTTCAAGTAGAATCTCAGTTAAAAACAAGTAATTTTTCTTCCTTTGTATTGAATTTATTGGGGTGACATTGGTTAATAAAATTATATAGGTCTCAGGTTTACAATTCTACATAATGCATCATCTGTACACTGTACTGTGAGCTCACCACCCCAAGTCAAGTCTCCTTCCATCACCGTTTATCTCCCCACTACTCTCTTACACCTCCCCCCACGCCCCTTTCCCTCTGGTAATCACCACACTGAAACAAGTACTTTTTGTTGAAGATTATGGGAGTCTCGTTTTCACCTTAAATGTTAATGGAATGTCATATTTTGTTTCCCTTTTGTAGAGGAGGGAAGACTTGTCTTCTATCTCAGGTAACAAAGTTCATTTGTGAATAAACTTAAGAAGTAATTACCACAGTTTTAAATCTCATCCCATATTACATAACTGGTTCCATATTTTTGTTTTAAAATTCAGCACCCTATGAAGGTATGTTTGTTTATTTGTTTGTTTTAGTGGAAATACTTCCCTGGCAAAGGTTACAGAAAATTTGGCAGAGCCTTATAGTCACAGCAAATATTTATTAACCATGCTGTCCAAAAAAAAGTCCTCCCTCTCTACTTAATCTCCACCCAAGTCAATTCCTTCCACCCATTTCCTATAGCCCATTCAAATTCTACCCCCCAAATATAGGTTGTGCCTGCTCTCATTCAAAAATACAATTTATTAATGCCAGTGTGTGAGAATCTGAGACCTGTTCTTTAGCTTTCTGAGAAAACCATATGACAAATACCTTTAAATAAGTCTGACCAAGTCTTGGCAGACTATCAGTCCCTTGGGCACAGTATAACATTTCCTCCTTTATTAAGAAAGCTTTTTCAAGTCTGACTACTAATTCTTTCAGTATCTAGCTCTACATAAAATGGCATCAGTTTGTAGGTGTTCCTGAGCTCAGAATGTTGTTAAACTGTTTTACGTTTTTAGAAACCCCAAATTATTCAGTGTTAGGTAGCCATTAAGTACAAAAGATTTTTGTGGCCACTCAATTTGCTATAAATGGCCTTGAACAACACACATTTTTGTTGTCAGCTCAGAGCACACTGGGACAACTAAAAACTTTCTATTGTGTGCACACCAGGCAGTGCCGAAGTGTAAAGAGAAACAGATCATCTGAATAGAACTATATCCATCAAACCAATAATAACCTTCCAAAACAGAAACATCAGGCCCAGAGGGGTTCACTGATGAATTTCTACCAAACATTTAAAAAGAAAATTATATCACCCTGGCAAGTGTAGCTCAGTGGATTAAGCATGGGCTGCGAACCAAAAGGTTGCCGGTTCGATTCCCAGTCAGGGCACACGCCTAGGTTGTAGGCCAGGTCCCCAGTGGGGGCCACGTGAGAGGCAACTGCACATTGATGTTTCTCTCCCTCTCTTTCTCCCTCCCTTCCCTTCTGTCTAAAAATGAATAAATTCTTTAAAAAAATAAAAATAAATTTTTAAAAAGAAAATTATATCAATTCTCTACAATCTCTTCCAGAAGGCAAAAGTGGAGAATACTACCTAACTTATTGTATGGGCCACTATTACCCCTAATATTAAAACCAGACAAAGACATTACAAGAAAGGAAAACAATAGACCAACATTTCTCACGGACATAGATGTAAAAAATTCTCAACAAAATATTGGCAAATCTAATCCAGCAATGTATAAAAAAGCACATGGTACAGAAGGAAGAGCAATAAACTTGGGCTCAGAAGGTCTGGGTTTGAGATCCAGTCTGGCACATACTACTTAATGGCCTTGGGCAGTCACTGAATCTTACTTTATCATAATTGACACCTGCCTACCTACCATACAGTATTAAAGGAATCAAATGAGAAAAAAATTGTGCAAAAGCATATCAATTATACTGTGACTCCAAACTAGAAAGCACTGATTTAATGAATAACAATGGTACCCTGAGTGATTACGAGCAAGAGTAGGAGTTACCAAAATCAAAGCCATAGATTTACTCTTGCATTGGCTTCAAGTTCACACTGGTATTCATGGCAACAGACAACAGCTCCAAGCCCAAGCAGCGACCTCGCGGACGCACAGGCACCCCGAGGGCCCGACACAAACTCCCAGTCAGACGACTGGATGGTTCAGATTCTGCAGGCAGCAGCAGGACACCGCATCGCTCGGGCACTGCCTAAGTGCTGGACAACACTGTCATCCTAGTCTTTTGCAGAAGCTGCTTTTACCTACATGTTCTGGAAGACTGCTTTACTGGAATTAAGTAGCTACCGATTTATTTGAAAAAGAGAGAAGACAGATACACAAAAAAATTCATTACCCATGGGATATGTCACAGTTAATGGTAATTAATCAAACTTTTTCACTTCAAGTAGAAACCAGCCACATAAATAAACCGTATCAGGAATCAATGAAGCATTTGTTTCATCCTGTAAAAAAATAATTAACTAGCAGAAGGCTGCTCAGATTTTCTGGTGTGTTTCAAGAAAACCATTTTCAGAGAAAGGTGCTATATCTTTATTTTTAAAAAAAGAAATTCATAACCTTTCCTCTATACCTGTTAACTCCACCAGAATTACATTCATTTATATACATGTATATACCTATTAACACAGGTGCACTTGATTATAATCATACACATAAAAAATTTAGGCTAGTGTCATAAAATATGGAGATAAAGCTTTAGGAATTTCTTTTGTTATTTTAAGAGAGCAAATGATATTTGGAAATGTTTCCGTACATCTAAATAGCATAGCTATACTTATTTTAAAATGTCTAATCTTCTCAACTCATGTTTACTGAACATAATGAAGGAAAACTGCCCCCTCCATAAATGGCCAATTTATTCTGTCAACTGACCTAAATTTGGAGGTTTGTATTACCTTTGCTGCTGGTATCATCAAAATTCAAATTCCATGTATTTTGTCCTCCTCTCCCAAACTAAGTCCCATAGGGAGCTCCACTTCCATGATCTTCAACAAATGGGTATTTGCACAGCAAAACTGATTTAAATGGGTGCCATTTAAGCCAACACCCCCGATAGATGCCCAGGCTGCAGAAGCGCTTGTCAATGCCTTAGCGACGTACGTCACCTAAAAATACCTTAAACAGGAAGATGTGCATATACTAATGTTGTCTACGGTAAGTAATCTATTTAAAAAGTGTTTAATTTAACACTGCCCACTATTTCATTTATCTTAATCTAATTTAAGGTCTATCAAAGAATTATGCTTAGACTTTTCTTTCTTGAAATGTCTGAATAGATTTCCTTCAATTCCCTAAAAATGCATTTGGCTCGATTAGGTCATTAACTCCAAGAACGCAATAAATACTAATAATAATAGCTAAGTCTTCAACAGTAGTTACAATGTGGCCTACACTGTTTTAAGTACTTTACATATAAATTGATATAGTCCTCACAACAACCTTTGAAGTAAGTACGCTGTTATTTTCCCTGTTTTACAGCTGAGAAAACTGAGGTAGAGAGAGATTAAGTAACGGCCCCACATGACATAAAGCTGTCTCTAAAGTCAGTATTCTTTTTTTTTTCAATTACAGTTTACATTCAATACTATTTTGTATTGATTTCAGGCGTACAGCATAGTGATTAGACAAACATACACTTTACTAAGTGCCCCCCAATATTTCCAATCCAAAGCCAGCATTCTTCTGCCCAGATTATACAGTGTTTCTTGGGGTAGATTAGCAGATTTAATTTTTTATGGAAGGATTTTATTTGAAGAGAATGGCTGATCTTTATCCTATCCAGGAAAGAAAAATATTTTTCTATGTGTACTACTTAACAAACAGCAAATCAGTAGGTTTCACTAACTGACAGTTGCCTTCTTCTGCTGAGTTGCTAGTACATTAAAATGGTCCTTTGGGGGCCTAGAAAAATAAAGAGTGACCACAAAGTCCACTATGCTACTAATTAGAAATCCCTATATCCTGCCTTTCTTTTTCTTCACAAATTTTAAAGTTCCCCCGTGTCTGTCTGGACATCTTCTACATTGGCAATTATAAGTCATTAAAACAGTCTCCGATAACAGCCTGATAGTGTCCATAAAGTTTCTATGCGAAGATTTCGCCTGACAATGATAGAAGGCCTACAATCAGTAGCAGGGTCTACTCTATGACTTCCAATAACCAAATTAAAGAAGATTTCTGCAGGGGGGTGAGGGGGGGTGGTTAAAATCTAGGCAGAAAATGGGGGGGAATACAGAGATAAGTTCCAATTGGCTGGCATATTTATCGGAACTCTGTCAGAAATAACAAGATCAAAGAGAATTAGGATGTGAAAGAAAATCAGAGCTGTGAAACCATCTGAACCATCAGCTGGAGTGGTTCAGCAGACCAGGAGGGTCTGGCTTCACGTGAAAAAGAAAGACATCCAGACACGGCATCCAGAGGTTTCTGCCAGAGAAGGAAGCTTCAAATAATAGCAAAGCCACATGGATAGAACAGATGCCAGGACCCTAGTTCTTAGGAAGCGAGCAGGCAAAGAAAAGGGGGCTGGGACTCAGGTACACAACGAGGGTAAAGTGAAGTTACAGCTTGAACTTTACTCTTTGCCTTTAGCTTTCTCTTGCCCCTCACTCACCAATGAAGATCTCTAACCTCCCTAACTTCTACCCCGAAATACAGAAATGCATTTTCAAACCCTGTGTGCACTCTTCTTTTCAACCACACCTCTAAATGAGAACCAGGAAAGACGCAGTAATCACTTCTATTTATTGCTTAATAACTGCCTAAACCTGTTTCAACAAGTTCATATAGTTGCCTTTTAGCATTTTACTTTGAACTGAAGATAGCAATGTTTCATCATCTAATAAAGACACCAAGAGATCAAAAAATATTGGGGAAGAAGGGAGCTTGATAATGAAATCCCCACAGACAGAGTCAACCTCATTTCATCCTTAAGGAAACTCAAGGAATAGAGCCAGGGCCAAACATGGCATGGCCACCCCTATCCAGACTGCCCTCCTCTGTTGTTGGGGTCAAATATCTTTACAACTTACCTCTCCCAAGTCCTGAAGGCAACTGCTCCCTAGTTCATGTGTGTGCCGGCCAGGCCCTCTTCCCTATAAAACAATGGAACCCCAGGGAGGGTGAGGCACTACAGAGTCACTTGAAGAGGTGGCTCCTGAATTCATGTGTGTACCAAACATTACTTTAGCCCAGTGTTGCTCAACCTCTACATCGTTGATGTTGTCAAAGGAAAAATATTCTGACACTCATCAAACCGGTAAGGAAGAGCTCACTCAGGACTGTTGCAATAAGGGAGAGAGATCAGGCTGAATTCCAAACAGAGCAAGTAAATGGGGTACAAAGAAGGGGCCCCCCAAAATATTCCCTATGGTCCATGATTGGAGGGTGGGGACAGTGAATGATAAGGTACTTCAGATGCTTTGCATAATTATGGTAAGTTAAAGCTATGCTGCTGCCCTGGGAAAAATGTGACTGTTAAGAGCATCCAGTAACTCCTGACATCGCCAGTGGGGGCAGGCGGGTGGCTTTTACAGCACCTGTGCAAGAGGCTGGGAGGCAGAAGCCCAGGCAACGCTGAGAATGCTTGCCCTGACTAAAGACAGCAGCTGAAAAAAGGTAAAAGATACAGGTAAACTGACAAAAGTAGCACATTGTAGGAGGGGCCAGATAGGGGTCATGTAGGAAGCTCCTGGTCAGCATTTAATAAGGGCCGGCTGGGAGAAAGGAAGGGTAGCAGCCATGCAGTTTGAAAGGGTGTAGAAGGGTGTAGGAGTTGACCATGAGGAGGGAGCCACGAAGTAGAGGGATTCTCCTGGTGTGCAAAGAGGTGCCACGCAGTTTTGTAGTAAGAGCTAGAGTGAGAGAGGGGGACCTGCTGGGAAACCTGCCTGGAGAGCACAGCACATGCTTCCTGGACTACTACACAGAGGCTGAGGACGACACACCCCAGATCCTGAAGCAGAGAGCTGCTGCGAGAGGATGGCAGCTCTGAAACCCACAAGTGCACATTCCAGAGGGGATGGAGAACTGTCTGCGCACCCAGCTTAAGAATAAATAAGGATGTGGGGGCTTTGGGGGCATGCTTTTGGCTTACCGCCTGATGGGGAGTAAGGGAAGTGCTGTGTCTCGTGGGAGAACAGGGCTCTGAGCAGGAGTGCTCTCCGCACCCCCACTCCAAGGTTGGAACCCTGTAAATAAAAACCTGTTTCCCCCAACACTAATTGCTGGGTCATGCATCAAGACACCATGTGGATGAGCCCTGGTTTGCTCGGTTACACAAAGACAGCTGGGAATTTATACCAACGAGCAGAGTGAGGGGGTAAGTAGATGGAAAAGTGGGAAGACAGGACATCAAGGGTAGGGAGATTCTTACTAAACTGACCTACCAAGATTCTTGCTAAAATGCAGGCCAGAGTGATCAGATATGAAGGGCAGGGGACAAAGAATTTGATCAGATATCACGGGTTATGAGATATGAAGAGTGGGGGAATTCTCACTCAAACTGACTCAACAGAATTCTTGTTAAAATTCTAGGCTAGGCAGACCAAACACAGGAGAGAGACCAAGGTTGAGGCCTACTCAAGAAGAAGGCTCAGAAGAGCTTGCCTAAAGTTTGGGCAAGGAGAGAGTCTCGGTCAACATTTTGGCTCAGTTAATTCTTTGTCTTCAGGAGCCATTCTGTGCATTGTAGCTGTTGAGCTGCACCTCTGGCTTCTACCCAATGGTTGCCAGCAGCATCCCTACCCCCACCTCCACTCATGACAAACAGAAATGTCTTAAGATGGAGTCAAACGTCCCCTGGGGGCAAAATTTCCTCTGCTTGAAAACCACAGCTTTAAACAGAAGGTTAGCAAACTTTTCCTGTAAAATCAGATGGTAAATATTTTAGGCTTTGCCGGATACATTTATGCTCGCTATGCATTTTCTTCTTTTTTCAACCACTTAGAAATGTATAAACTATGCTTATTGGGTGGAGCATTAAAAAAACATGCAGGAGACCACATTTGGCCCATGGGCCATTGTTTGCCAAACTCTACTTCAAATGAAATACCACTTTTCAAACAAATATAGACAGCATACAGATAATTATATTTAACAAAAATACATTTACACAAAACTATGGAGTCTTAATAACTTTCTATGCATGCCATCTTCTCGATTGAGAGAAACAGAATTAGAGGCAGAATGCAGTATTTCGCAGTATGTTTTACATGAGAAAAGTGTGCTCATTCTCAATAGCCTGCAGAAAGCTGCTCAAAAACGCCCCCACAAATCTGCCTTCTCTCCCCTAAACATAACCCAAACCTTATCCCCATCCCTTGCTTCCAAAATCCCCAACTGTATATTGTTGATATAGGGGTTTGTTTTCATTGCTGTTTTTTAACTGACACTATTTTTGGTATATAATTAACATGTTTTTCATTCTCTCTTCATCTAACCTAGCAATCTGGAATGTATCTCTAAAATTAATCTGATCCTGGCTGCAGATCTGTGAATATGAAATAGGTCACTGGGACAACTTATCTTGTTCAAGGGTCCATTACATGAACCCATATGCTCCATGATCCTCTCAGCTTTTTCTCTATAAACAAACATCCACTCAAATATTAACAGCAGTGCTTTGGCAATGATGGCATGCTAAACATGACCCTACGACTACATAAAGGTTATACCACAGTGTGGCTACTGCATAGGAGAATTTAAGTTTTGTGGTGTTTTCGTTTTTATTTTTATTGAACACATTGGGGTGACATTGGTTAATAAAATTATATAGGTTTCAGGTGTACAATTCTATTATCCATCATCTGTATATTGTATTGTGTGTTCATTGATCCAAGAGTGCTTTTGTTTTTAATAGTACAACAAATGGCACTAAGAAAAAAAAATACTGGTCTAAATTGCTAGGAAAAATGGAGAAACTATATCTCCAAACAAATTCAGGAAAACATGTCAAATATGTAAATTACAAATCCTATAGGATATATCTGCCATATACTTATTCTTCTTTGATTAAAACATCAACATTAAAATTTTAACTTTGATACCAAAACCCTAAATAGCAAAGCAGTAGTTGATCATCAAAACAAAATATCATTTCTTTTCACCTGAATTTATTTTAAATCATAAAAACAATATTTAATCACTGCAAAAAACAGAAATATAAAGATAGTAAAAATCATTCAAAACACCACTAAAAGAGATCAACTCTTTTTAAAGCTTTAACATCTTTCTTCCTACCCTTTTTCTATATTTTCTGATACTTCATAAATTTTACAAAATCAGAAGCATAATATATGTGTGTACATACATTTGACAAAAGATTTGGCAATCAATATCAATGAATACAAGATCTGTATCTTTAATCTCTCCTGTTCATTCTTCTATAAATCTATTATAAAACCCAGAAATCCAAACAAAACTTATATACAAGTGTACTAAGTTATTCATCAAAGAATATTTCTAATAGTGAAAAACCAGAACAAGCTAAATGTTCAATGATAAGAGGATTAAATCTATAATATATCTGCAACATCCATAAAGTGAAATGAAGAACAACTAATATAATTGGATTTTTTAAGTATGTAATGACTTCGGATTAAATCTTGATTCCTGCTCTTTCCATTTAATACTGTCCTAGCATTTTTCCAAGTTATTAAATGCTCAGAAAAATCCAATTTATAGAATTAAGATTTTAGATTTACAGAAGATTGAACAGAAGGAGATTAAAGATAAAGATTCCCTTTTTTTCCCTTGATATTATTGCCAAAAATTTTGCCAAATGTTCTAGCAATATACACTTCCACCAGCAGATTCTAGGGACATTTCAATGAGTCTCTGAGAAGATATCCTCTTACATCAACAAGTACAAACACCCCCCCAAAAAAACTATAATAAAGATTCATAATTTAGATTTTTAGATGCCTATAATTAAATCTCCTAAAATATTAAAAAAGATTGATAATTTTATGTAAAGTGACTAGAGATTACAAAAAAGGTAAGATCGCTTTCAAATTCATTTTATCTATTTATTTTTCTAAAAAAGTACTGATATACTGATCAGCAAATTATTTACTAAAACTGTGATCACTTAAGAAATCACCCTAAGCTATGTAGAGACTTCTAGTTACTGCTCGATAACCATTCTCTCCTTTCCTTACTAACAGAACCCCAATTTTGTTCCACGCAGCAAAGAACTAAGGGGGAAAAACTATCTCCTGGCCTCCTCTGCAGCCCAAAGTGACGCCAAGTTATCATCTGGTCAATGAGTATGAGCAGAAATCCTGGAAGACCTTTCAGTAAAGCCCCGAAAGGGGTGGAGGATAGGTAGAAGAAAGACTGCTGAGAAAGCTCCCTTTGCTTTTGGACCTTTCCCATCTTTTTTAGAACGAGGACCACCTCTTTTAGAATGCAGGTGGCTAGACTTTTGGCAATCATGCTGACAAGAGAACAGGGGGCAATGATCACATGCAGAAGAGTGGAGTGAAAAGACAGTGGGTCCCTAACATTCAAGGAACTACTCTGCTAAGTGTGGATAGCCTACTTCCAGACCTATTTTATGTAGAATAATCTCCTAAATTGTTTATACCATTGATCCTGGTAGTTACTCATGGGTGACTGATCTTTATTGTACAAAGATAAGAAGCAGACAGAATTGGCAGAAATCAATTAGCTCATTTAAATACTCAATTAATCTTCCATACAATCAACACCGCTTTAACACCTATGCTGGGTGATAGAGACACAGAAATAAATAAGACACAACTTATAGCCTAAAAGCAGCAACTGAAGAGACAATTAAGACAAAGTTTGAAGAGGCATATGGTGTGCAATGGCAGCATATACGAAAAAGCACTC
Source organism: Micronycteris hirsuta (assembly GCA_004026765.1). Taxonomy (NCBI): domain Eukaryota; kingdom Metazoa; phylum Chordata; class Mammalia; order Chiroptera; family Phyllostomidae; genus Micronycteris; species Micronycteris hirsuta. The sequence goes on along the minus strand of PVJI01001991.1, from coordinate 25,582 downwards.
TACCCCAACTGTTGAAAGATAAATAGGATCAGAAAAATCTTTCCAGTTGTTGTGAAATTTAAGTCGAGACCCGAAAATTGTAGTGTTAGCCAGGCAAATTGGGCAGTGAGGGAAGAGCATTCCAGGGAGAGGGAAGAGCATCTGCAAAGGCCCAGGGGAGGAAGGGAGAACATGATGTACTGCAGGGAGTGCAAGTAGTTTACTACGGCTGGAGCACAGAACTGGCATGAAAGTAAGATCACTCTTCTTTTGGCAGTCCCTCTCTGGGCCAGACTAGACTCTGATATTTTTTATTACAGTAAGTAGAAATTAAGGACCAAAAGAGGTAAAGAGGTAACATTTCTCTTTTTATTCCCTAACCCTCAAAATGTCAAGTATCACCCAGATATTGCCTGCACTCTTCCAGCAATCTGACTCAAAGGGTGAGATTCTTTCAACGTCTGAACCGTCTTAGTCCTCAGAATGGGCGGGGCTTGCTCAGCAGTGAGGCGGGTATTAGAAGGTTTGCCCAGCACTGGATGACTGATGGTGGGGGGAGAATGCAGAAGGGCCATGATGAGATTTAGCACGAGGAAGCATAAGACTTTGGCAGAAAATGGATGGAAAGAGGACACCAGTTACAACAGTGGGGGCATGAGGCCTGGATTAGAACACTTAAAATGAAGACAGAAGTGTGCTTTTAAGAGAGATTTAGAAGGTGGGCTCAGGAGGACCGGCCAGATATGCAGGAGGGAAGAGGGCGAAGTAAAGGGTAACCCCAGATTGCTGCCTTGGGCTACTGAGAGAGGAAGACCCCAGAGCACAATAATCAGAACTACATGCTCTGGGAGTCTGTCTCCATCAACCAATAGTTTCGTAATCTTGGGAAAGTTACTTAAACTCCATGTGCTTCAGTTTCCACATCTGTATAATAAGAATAATAACAGAATCTATCTCAAAGGATTTTGTAAGGAGTTACATGAACATTCTTAGAACGGTACCTGACATGTACGAAATGCCGGGTAAATGCTAGCTACGTGAAGGGTGGCAGAGATGCCGTTCACTGAGACAGAGAACACGAGAAAGGGCACAGACTTCAGGGGAGGAGAGTGACAAGCTCAGTTTTGGATGCCTTAACCTGATCTGCCTGTGGGACATCTAGTAGGCAGCTTGCTGGATGGGGCCCAAGTTCAAATGAGAGCTGTGAGGGTCAGGTGCTACTTTTTAAAGAGTGGTGTTGGGGTGGCACTTGAACAAGGACCTCACAGCCCTGCAGAAGCAAGGCCCTGAGGGGAGAGCAGTAGGTGAGACGCGGAGAAAGGGAAAGAACTTGGGCCTTCCCCAGAGAACACCGACATTCAAGGGATAGTGAGATGAAAAAAGACACAGAAGGAGCAGCCAATGAAACAAGAGGAAAAGTCACAAAAAAATAGTTCTCACTAGGTTGTGCCATAAAAATTAAAGAAACAAACACCAATCTGAATGACAGTGAGATGAGAGCAACATCATTCATTGGGAAGAAGCTTAGAGATTGGGAATACGGGTAAGAACAGAAAGATATCAAAAGTAGTACTTCTTAAGGATCCGTGTTTAAAGTTGATTAATAATTTTTATAAATTATATAGGAAAACTGCATAATGAAGTCTCTAAATTGAAAAGCGTCAGAAAGCTCTTTTAGTGAGCAAATTGCCTTGCTAATGAGGATAAACCTTGGAAAATCTCAGACAGTAATCTGGGTAGGGAAGAAAGAATCACATTTTTCAAGGAAATAAATCAGAACATAATAGCCTCAGTGAAAAATAATCCAAGCTTTATTTTGCAAATAAAGTTCTAGACCCAAGCTTTCAGCTACTAAACTTGAAAAAAAAAGCCATTTTAAATCCCATCACTCTGGGGTTTGAAGGAAACTGAAGAGACATCCATTGGTCCAGATCATAGATAGAACTATTTGGGGGAGCCTGCTGAAAAGCAGATAACTAGTCATCCAAGACCTACTGAATCAGAATCTCAGGGCATGAGGTTAGGAAAAACTGCTTCTTGCACATTTTGAAACAAGCTCACAAGATAATTCATGGGCACACCAACTTCTGAGAACCCCTAATCTATTTGATTGGGAGACCAAGGGCTTGAAAATGATGGACTTGGACAATAGTAAGTAGCTAATGAGAGTGTCCAAAGCATTTCTCAAACTTTAACATGCACCAGAATCACTTAGAGGGCTTGCTAAACACAAATTTCTGGGCTCTGCCCTCAGAGTTCTGATCCAGGAGTTTACATTTCTAACAAGTGTCCCAGGAAAGGCCGCGGCTGCTCGCTGAGGAGCACCATTGGAGGCCTTCCAGTCTCTAGGACGTCATTGGAGACTCTTCTCTGAGTTCATCAATGCAAGGCAGCCCTGTACCCTTGAAGACCAAGAAAGGCAATGTATTCCAAGAATGAGGTTGAAAATGAAATAGAAAACACGACCCAAAATAAATAATACACATTTATCCTAAGCCATTCTGGTCAATTAAAAGATATACAGAACGGAAGAAGAGCTCTGACTGGTGTGGCTCGGTTGGTTGGGCGTTGTCCCACAAAGCAAAAAGTCACCCACTCAATTGCTTGTCAGGGTACATGGCTGGGTTGCAGTTTCAGTCCCTGGTCGGGGCACATTGGAGAGGCAGTTGATCGATATTCCTCTCTCACATCGACGCTTCTCTCCTCTTTCTCCCTCCCTTCCCCTCTCTCTAAAAATAAATAAATAAAATTTTTTTAAAAGTGGAGAAGATCCAAACTGAACTAAAATGAAATTATAAGGATGACGAAACATGTTTAGAGACAAAAGTGACTGAATAAACAAAAAGACTGAGCTCACAAGAAATGAAAAGACAGATTATAACTTTAAAATCTATAAAATTGAGAAAACATGCAGGCAGAATGAACAAATTTTAGAATGATAGCATTTCATAGCTGATTTGATTATTTGACTCTCAGAAGTCATTTTTAGGTATGTGTGTGTTTGTGTTATTTACTTAGAAAATCTAGTCCCATGCCCATCCGGAGACTAGATTTTTATTCAAAACCACTTTTGGAAATGGTCTCCCACTGGTCCCATGCAAAGCCAGGGGAACCACAGAGAAACACTGCTCTCTCACTACCGCAAGTCTGCCTGACTCAGGCAGGCGGTACCACATTAGAACAGATGGCATTCTAATGCTGGTTTACTGCCACTCTTTTCTCATGTGGACAGCTCTTAACCCTGAAATACTGTATTCAAATACTTCTCTCAACAGCTCAGAATATCTGTAATTGCCTCTGTCTACCTGCTATTTGTCTCACATCCAAAATCCATAACAGATGAATCCCACTGACAGCACCTCCGCAGGACTATCATACATGTTTTATATCAAATTGTCTTCAGCCCTTTTCAAGGCCATTTCTTACTTGTGGTCCTTGCTGCGCTACCTTTAGTATCTGCTACAATTTCCTCCAAAGAAAGTAATACACCTAAGTGCTAGAGCCTTCCATTACCCACGTCACTCCCACACTCACCTAAGCTGCTCCCTCTACATTCGAAGGATCTTGCCCAGGCTTTCCTCTTCACTACATGTATTTATTTGTTTTTGTATTCTCTCAACCCCACCCTCAACACCCTCCTGTCCTCCCCCAAAATAACCACACTTCTAAGGGCACAAAATGTGGTTTTCGACCTTTTCAAAAGCAGTGTAAATATCATTCTGTCAACATACATTCCGCTTTTTGGAGCTAAGACGCAAAAACAGGTTCCAAGTGACTTTTGCTACACAGACAGGTGAATGATTCAAGCTGGCTATAGACATTCCCAGGATTTATTACTGGCTATTCTTTGTCAAAAGAATGTTGATTCTGTTTGCAACCTTGGAACTAAAGCTCCCTAAAACATTAGAGGATCTCTCATTGGACAGAGTTAACTGGGAAAAGCACACACGCGCACACACAGACACACATCTACCTGAAGACCAAACTCAGAGTTTGCCATAATCAAGTCCCAAATGTATGAAGCTGTTGCCCACTGAATGGCTAAGATAAAATATAAACGAAGGCTCTATGTCTACCTACAATTATTAAATCTTAGTTTAAGGTGAGCTTCAAATCCATGTAATGCCCTTTAGTTTCCGAAATTATCTTCTTAATTAGAAACAGAGGACATTGTAAGGATTCTTCCATAGACACAACATAACCATTTATGACTGTCTGCTTTTCCTTATCCTAAACTGTTTTTAAAAGTATAAACTTTCCGCCCTGGCTGGTGTAGCTCAGTGGATTGAGTGCGGGCTGGGAACCAAACGGTCCCAGTTCGATTCCCAGTCAGTGCACATGCCTGGGTTGCAGGCCAGGTCCCCTGTGAGGGCCATGTGAGAGGCAACCATACATTGCTGTTTCTCTCCTTCTCTGTCTCCCTCCCTTCTCCTCTCTCTAAAAATAAATAAATAAAATCTTTTAAAAAAATAAAATAAAAGTATAAACTTTTCTCAAGCCTATCGAGCTAGGAAAACTGGATATCTACATGCAAAGAAATAAAGTTGATCCTTCCATTACATCATATACAAAAATTAACTTGAAATGGATCAAAGACTTCAACATAAGAGTTAAACTCTTAGAGGAAAACGCAGAACAAAAGCTTCAAAACACTGGATTTGGCGATGATTTCTTGGACGTGACACGAAGAGCACAGGCCACAAAAGTGAAAATCAATTGAACTACATCAAAATTTAAAACTTCTGTGCAAAGGACATAATCAACAGAACAAAAAGGCAAACTACAGAATGGGAGAAAATAGTTGCAAATTATAGATCTGATAAAGGATTAACATCCAGAATATGTAAACAACTCCCACAATTCAATAAGAAGACAAATGACCTGATTTATAAAATGAGCAAGAGACTTTACTAGACACTTCTCCAAAGGAGATAGACAAATGGTCAACAAGCATATGAAGAAATGTTTAACATGACTAATTATTGGGGCAATACAAATCAAAACCACAATGAGATATAGCCTCACACCCATCAGGATAGTTACCACCAAAAAAAGAAAAACCCTCAGCGTTGGCAAGGATGTGGAGAATCTGGCACTCCTGTGTACTATTATTGGTGGGAATATAAAATGGTGTAGCCACTGTGGAAAACAGGATGGCAGGTACTCAAAAAATTAAAAATAGAACTACCATATGATCCAGCAGTCCCACTTCTAGACATATACCCCAAAGATGTGAAAACAGGAACTCAGACGTGAAAACAGGAACTCAGCTATGAGCACACCCATGCAGGGCAGCGCTTTCCCCAAAAGCCGAAAGGCGGAAGCAACCCAAACGCCCATCAACAAACAAATGGGTAAACAAAATGTGGTACATGCACGCAATGGAATACTATTCAGCCTTAAAAAGAAAGGAAATTCTGACACATGCTAAAACAGGAATGACCCTTGAGGACATTGTTCTAAGTGAAATCAGCCAGTTGCAAAAAGGCAAATAATGTCTGATTCTACTTACACGGGGTGTCTAGAATAGTTAAATTCACAGACGGAAAGTGGAGGTTGCCAGGGGCTGGAAGGAGGGGCAAAGGTGAAGGTCTGTCACATGTGTAAAGATGCAGCTTTGCAAGATGAAAGCTTTCTGGACATTGCCTACACAACAATGTAAATATACTTAGTACTAAACTGGACACTTAAAATGGTTAAAATGGTAAATTTTGTGTTATGTGTATTTTAACACAATTTTTTTTAGTACAAACTTAATGGAATATTTTATATCAATAAATTAAATATTTTAATAAAGAAACAAACATATGGCCCGGCTGGTGTAGCTCAGTGGATTGAGCGCGGACTGGGAACCAGAGGCTCCCGGTTCGATTCCCAGTCAGGGCACATGCCTGGGTTGCAGGCCAGGTCCCCAGTGAGGGCCATGTGAGAGGCAACCATACATTGCTGTTTCTCTCCCTCTCTTTCTCCCTCCCTTCTCCTCTCTCTAAAAATAAATAAATAAAATCTTTAAAACAAAATTTAAAAAAAAAGAAACAAACATATGGATAGCCTTAATTTATAAATCTATTGCTACATTTATTTATATAAAGTATATTATCTTTCAATATCAACATGCACAAAATGCTATAACACTATATCTTTTAAAGTAAAGGAATAAATTGTAGGATTGAAACTATCCATAAAATAACACACTTTATGTACAATGCTTACATTCTGCAAAATTAATAAATTTATATGAATGTAAAGAATGTATATGGTAACGAAAATAACTTCAGAGCAAAGCCTCCCACTTCATTTCATGTTAATACTTCCTTTGAAGGTTTCAAAGAGCTTCCAAATCTCAGGGCACTGGGAAGAAAGAGTTTCCTCTGTTTGAACCATAAATCGCAGAGCAAAACCTCCATCACATGTTTACTGAAAACTGCTGGACTGGATGATACATGCCTTGCAGCTCAGACCCCAGGAGCCTCCGATGCTTACCTACCCCATTACTCTTTAGCCTCGATTTGAATAAGAAACCTGAAGTACAACTTATTAGTAAACTTGAAGAGAAGATATTTCATAAGATTTAGTATTTGGCATTTAGATCTCAAAAACATATTTATCCATTTACATCCAGGAAAAAATATATGCATTTTTAATTTAGACTTAAAGTTCAAAGTATGGTTATACTCCATTACAGTCTCGATCTCATCTAATAATGAGATGCTTGAGTACACAACCCTATGTCAAAGCAGTATACTAAGACAATTGGCACAGTTTTACTTAAAGCAAAAATCAAGGAAATAACTAAACAAAGAATGCAAAGATCTGTTGGAGGAAAGATTGCACTGCGTTGAGGGTGTCAGTCCTTGGTGACACTTGTGAAAGGCCACTTTCGAAGCCCTGCCTCCCACCACTCTGATTCCAGCACACCAGGTGGGGGCCCTAGTCATTTGTGCTTTTTTTTTAAGACTTTATTTATTTATTTTTAGACAGAGAGGAAGGGAAGGAAAAAGAGAAGGAAAGAAACATCAATGTGTGGTTGCCTCTCACACACCCCATACTGGGGACTTGGACCACAACCTAGGCATGCGTCCCAACCAGGAATCAACTGGCAACCCTCTGGTTTGCAGGCCCAGACTCATTTGTGCATTTGTAACAGGCACTCTAATAACATTCTGAGAAAAAATGCAAAACATATTACTAGTAAGATGTGAATTACAAAGCCTTAGAGGTATACCTTGTAAGAAAGTTCAGACCTCATCTTATTTACGTGATTAATACAGGAACCCTTTTACAATACTCATTGATTAATTTTAATAAGAAAGAATACCAACATATACATAGTCAAATCGGTAATATATACTTCTCTATAAGGTATGAAGCCTAATCACTTATTTTAACAATACCATTGTTTAAAACTTAGAGTCACCTCTTCTTAGAAATAACTTTCAATACAGCATATGAGCCTTCACACACATACACAAATCACAAAATGAAAAACTGGTTTCATTACATTATTGCTCCCTCTGGTTTTTTATTTAAAGTAGAAGTCCCCAGATTCATCATCCTAGTTCTAAACAAGTTCATACTAGTTTCCAAATACACCCTCACAGGGTTAAGATGTTTCACCACAGAAAATAGGATGCTTTAAAGAATAGTACCAGATGATCAAGATACAGAAAAAATGTTTAATGTTTTGAGTGGAGGATAGAGAATGGCCTATGAAAAAGACAGTTTTGAACAAGATAATGCTCACTTGGATATGTGAGTTCAAGTAGGCTTTTTCGAAGCATATTATTAAACACGACTGAACACAGATCAATAGTAATAAGAAAAGAAGACATTACCTGTGACTGCGCTCTTCAACCTCCTGCTGGGCTGTCCCTGCTCACTTCACTCTATCAGAGGAGCAGAAAAAATTCCTCCAACACTTGGCACTGCTAGGAACTCCAAGACTTTCAGGATCTATACAAATGAATTTAAAAAATGTTCCATAAGCATTAATAAACTACAAAATCCCAAACTAAGTTATCCTAGTTTTTTCCTCTTTCCATTCGTTGTGCACCAAATAAGCTATTCTTGGATGGCACTTACTTTATCATTTTTTAAAAATAAGCAAAAACAAAATCTTTACTTAGAGATCTGAATGCCAGCCAAAAATGAGAGACTCCAGTTGGGTAGATAGAGAGCAGAGAGGAGGACTCCTCTATCTCTAAGAGATGTTAAGTCATTATGCAGTTCTTTCACAAGAGAGAAAAAATGTGAAACTAAGTAAGCCCATATCTATGCATCAGTAGCATCACATTAGTTAATGACAACAAAATATAAAATAGCAGAAAGGACCATAAAACACTTTCAAAAACAACTTCTTAAAAATATGCGATTGCTCCCAAAATATTCCCAAGCACCTTTGACCTAACTAGACACTGGGAGTTCCAAGTTCAGGGTTTTTGCCATCCCCTGGGCAAAGGTCACTTTGATTTGGTCTAAGACACATCTCCTATCATCAGGCCTAACTGGGAAGGTAAGTTCCACAACACAAACACTGGCTTACTCCCTATTGTCCAACCAGAAAACGAGAGTCTGAAGAAGGTTGGGAAGTTACCCTACCTGATAGAAATCCCCAGAACACCTCGAGACAGCCAGGGCAGCACAGCGAGAAGGCTAACCCCAAACACTCAAAGATACAAAAGGCAGAAGCTCATGCATATGCTGAACCAAACTACAAGAAGCCATTATTCAATGTCAAAATAAGCGGAAGCTAGAGGAAATTTCCAATAAAGAAGACTTAAAAACAAACTAGTACTATACTTAAATTTAATGCATGGAAACCATTTATTTGCCCAATAACTGGGGGGAAGTTAAATAAATTTGATACAATTGACATAATTTTCTTAATCACAATTTTGTCAACCATCAAAAAATTTTATGTTTATAATAAACTGGGGAAATGTCAATTATCATATAAAAAAGAAAAAGATATGGTCCAATGTTGTAATTACATATAACCATAACTACACAAAAGCATGAAACAAGATACAGCTTGTTCTGATGTACTTTTAAGTATTAGGTAAAATATTTGCCCCTCTTTAGATGTGTTCAGGTGAGCAATTCAAGTCAGAGCCTAGTACAAATATGTCTTTTCAAGATTTCTGTCTACAGATTTTCCAAGCCCCAAAGCAGGAGCCACTCATTAATGCAATAATTTTTCTGCAGTAGTCCAATATATTTAAAGATGGCTCTGTGAAAAGCTATTATAAGAGACTTTCCATGTGTATGTTTTGACCTATACATGTCTTAAAGGCTTGGAATGCTATACCTTTTCTAATAGCAAATGTTTCATGGAAGGAAAACAATGGGGTGAGGGGAACCTCAATGTGACCTAAATCTTCAAAACTAGGCACAGCAGAGGTCGTGACCAGGCCCAAGAAGAGTGAGTACAGGACACGAACAGGGAGGATAACATGTATGGTGCCAGGTGGGTACTAGACTTATCGGGGGACCACTTTGTAAGTTATGTCTGACCTTCACGCTGTACACCTGAAACTAATACAAAATAATATTGAGTGTCAACTATGATTGAAAAAAATAAATAAACAAAAAGTAAAGGATAACATTTCACATGCAAATAAACAAACTCTTCATTTAAAATTTCCTTAGTACCTTCAAATCTTCCTTCCTCATGCTAATCAATGAACCATTTATTAAACACCTGGGGCCTTGCAGTATAATTCATAATCGGATCTCTGGGCATTTAACCGCAAGAGGTTTTACAAGTAAAGAACTCTCCTCCTTCCGTAAACCCGCACGCACAGTTTTATATTCACGGGCTGCAGTGACAGGCTCTTCTGCTGTCTCTTAAGCATCATAGATTGCTCCCAGACGCTTTTGGGGCGATTTCAAGCCTCTCCTCACTCAGTGATTCTTGAATTATGAAAGGGCATCTCTAATTCATGAGAAATGCTTCTCCCATCTTAGTGTTCATTATCACACACACCCCCTAATGCTGCATTTTCAGGCACCCCCACACATAAGCTTTGACTTGCGTAATAAGGCATCACTGTGTATCATGAAGGGCTTTGCTGGGAACCCTCTTATATTTTACCCTCATGATGTCGCCAGCAGCAACTTTAAAGGAAGCCGAGTCCTTTGACAGTAATGCACAGAATGACATCGAAAGCAAGGTTAAACAGAAGCCAAGTACATTAAAAGGGCTCTCTAAAAATTCACTAGGTCTTGACAATTCACTTGGTTGTCATCTCATTTAAAAACAAAATATGTCTCCTGTTAAAAACGAGGGGGAAGTTGGCGGTTAACAATTCAGGCACACTCGAATCTCTCCCCAGGCAAGTGCCTTCCTTCTAACAAAACATTTAACCTCCGCATAATCAGATCGTATCCATGCTTACAATCCTTCCGTGGAATGGCTATGTCACATCCTTAATTTTAACAGAGGAACAAAACTGAAAGCTCATTTCCAGATGGCATAAACTCAGTGAATTTAGACTTCTATTGTGCTGAGTTCAGAAATCAGCTAACAGGCAGGGAGTGCACCGAAGACACAGCAAAGCCACCAAATGAACACGGGGTGTTGGGGAGCTAGGGGTAGGATAATTAATATCCACATCATGGATTTCTGCCTATATCAGTGAAACAAATACAGGAGGTGTGGATTTATTCATAGCACTGAATTAATTGACCTGTGTTATAATCAAGTGCTTTCCTATAGGGTAATTAACAAATCAATCAAGGAAGACAGAAGTCTCAAACAACTCAACAAGTCTTCAAATACATGGAGTAGACAATGAGCCAATTTACTGAATAATTTCATTCTCCAAAAGAGTTGAACTGAGACACAAAGTTATGGTCACATGTGGAAACCTGCAGAGTGGAACAAAATATTCGACATAAGCCCTCAATCATCACTGATTCGATTAAGTATATTAATAGTAACTCTGCGTCTTAAAATGGATGAACCTAAATTCAATCCCTGAATTTTACAGATGACAAAATTGAATCAGAGGGAGGCTAAGAGACCTGCTCAAAATTGAGTAGCTGGTAAATGGCGAAGACAAAGGTAGAATCCTTATTCTCCAATCCACGTAATGCTCTAGCTACCCATTAAGTTGATTTAATTCCACCCAGTGAACAGCAAAACTTTTAAAAGCTTTGGGAAAAGTGGAGTCAAATAAACCTTCAATCTTCGATTTCCATTCAATCAATTCCTGAGGTTTTTGCATTAACCACATAGAATTATCTTCTTTAGCCACGACACCCAGTGTAATTTAGATGGCTTTGGGAGGGTCTCAGCCACAAAACAAACTAGTAGTGAGTTACACATATCACAGAGGAGGAAAAGCAGGCAAAGAGACAGATGCTGAAAATACATCAAAAGTACTGATTTATTAAAATGAATAATAAAGGTTAACGGAAGCAACTTTCAAGTACTAAAGTGATGTTTCCCAACGTGACAACTACTTGTACGATGTTTCTTAAAGGAAAAAAATCGTAGTCATTGTTTAAAGTTCTATAGTCAAATACAATTGGAAAATGGGGCAATTTTAATATCCCTCTTGAATATTCACAAAGTACATAATGCAGATTAAAGCTCTAAGAAGGCCTGTAGTAGAAAACTCTGCTTAGCTTTGTTTAATCCAATATTTCCCAGTCATATTTGACAGCTTTGGTTTGCAGGACTTGTAGAGACACCCTCCAGAAACAGTTCCTAGTATATTTTGAGGTGTTTTTTTAATCAATAGTAGATATTAAATTTTATCAGATGTCTTTTCTGTAAAAATGATATTTCTTTCCTATTTTTATTTAATAAGATGAATGTCATTAATACATTTTATACTACTGAACCCTTCTTTCATTCCTAAAATAATCCTCACTTGTGATGGTATATTATTATTCTTTTAATGCGTGAAAGTGCATATTAAATGTGGTCTCTCATCCAATTTTCTAAACAACCCTACAAGGTGGGCACTATCCCGGCTGCTCTGGCTCTCACCATTGTGCTCCAGGCCCCCCTCGCTGCTCCTCACATACACCTTGCTTGCTCTCAGGGACTGTGCAGTGCCCACCGGACATGCTGTCCCTGAGATCCTCTATCCCCGGGTATCCTCATATATCATGCCTATCTCCATTTACATCTCTGCTTACCTGTCACCTCAACACAGAGGCCTGCCCAGTCTATCCCGTATAAAACAGAAACTGCCTCTCAATCTTGTCGCTCAATTCTGTCACCCCAACCTGTTTTATTTTTGTTTGTAACAACTGTCACCATCTAGTACATATATTTGGAGAGACAGAGAGAGAGAGAGAGGAAGGGAGAGAGAGAAGGAGAAAGAGTGAGAAACATGGATTTGTCGTTCCACCAATCCATGCACTCATTGGTTGATTCTTGTATGTGCTCTGACTGGGGATCGAATCCCAACCTTGGCATACTGGGACAGCATTCTAACTGATGGAGCCACCCAGCCAGGGCCTAACATATATTACATTTAACTTGTATTAATTTATATTCCATTGCCCAGAGTAGAATGTAAGCACCACAAGAGCAGGGGTTTTGTCTACTTTGTTCATTGCTCACTTCCCAGCACAAAGAATAGACGTGGCACATAGAAATTACTACTTAATATTTGTTCAGTAAATGAATGAATAGCCATTTTATAGACAACAAAACTGAAGCTTAAAGAGATTACGTAACTAAAATCACACAGTGGCAGAACTGAAACTGAAACTCAAGTCTAACTTTCAATCCTCTACCCTTAACCATTAAAAAAAAATGACAGGTGATTTTAGGCCATACAAAATGCTCATATAACCTAATCAATACTAAAGCCCAAGCCAGTGACTCCAGTAAAACTCAGAGGAAAACTGTGTAGAGGGTCCCTACACAAGGTAAGCAAAATAATCAAAAGAGAGACGCCAAAGAATTCCTTGGAAATTATGGACATTATATGGAGGCAGCTCTGCTCTCTCGATACCATGAGCCTCACAGCAAGTATCACGAAGTTCTGCCCTTCGTCCACATGTGTCCTTCGATATCCAGAAAACTGGATGCTTCCAGGCCGAATGGCCATTAAACATGTGTTTACTACCAGCACTAGCGGACACAGTGGTGGAAGTGCACTCCCCCGGAGACTAGCCATTTTATGGCCCGTACATACACCAAGCACCTGACTCTGAAAAATTATTTGCTCTTTCTTGGTTTCTTCTTTGGTTTCAAAAGGCAATTTACAATTAGATATTCTTCATATTCTTCTCCTCTTCTATCATTAGGGTCCTTTCTTGAACCAACTGTAGGCTAAAAACAAAATTTCACAAATCTCCGTTTCTGACATTAAACAGCATCTTTAACTTTTTTCCAGCATTCAGTCAAACCCTGCATTTCAGAGCTGTGGAGCTGATCCAGCGCTGCAATGTGCCACAGTGAATTCCATCAATGTAAAGCATAATGAGCAAAGATTGAGCTAGTGAGGCATGACTAAATGTTTTGAACCTGTGAATCTAAAAAGCAAGGCTCATTTATGTTATTTCTAAATAGTAAATAAAATTATTTTCCAACACGTCGCTGTCAAATTACAGTCGTTTTCCCACCAGCACACACTTGAGGAATGCCACAAAGGCCTCTTTCTCACAGCTCGTCTATTGTTGCTCACAACCTTCCAAATATTTCTCTAGTTGGCTTCTACTCAAAGGTAAATGGGAGGCAGTAAATTTTACAGAAAATGTATGCATCTGCTTAAAATTCATCAACCAAAAGAGAAAAGGTTTTAGAGCTACATTATGAGTTGTGAAATTATTTCTCCTTCATTTAGTCTCCAGCTTCAATGATAGGTAAGAAAACTGACAGACCGGTCAAGTTCCAAGTCACCCCCTCTACGCACAGAGCCTGACTCCTCCATTTCAAATTTTCACCTTGCTCAAGGCCAAAGTAAACACCTGTCCTTCACATTTTTACACAACGTCACTTTGTAGGCCACAAATACAAGCTTTCACACCAGGGAGGAAGCAGATTCCAGCGTGCCGGACAAATTTCCGCTCTCTTACACCAGTCTGTTGATTGTTCCCTTAATTTTCTCAGCTGTCAAGATAGTGAAGGGAGGAAAGACCTTTCTATAAAACTGTAGAGTGTAACCAGATACACTTGCCCTTTAAGCAGTTCACACACACACAGAGAAAATAAGACTCCTGTTAAGGTTTAAAATTTAGCTATGAAAATTACATTCTCACATTTGACCAACATGTTGCAAGATTTGAATAAAATAGATTACTAAAATAAAGTTAATTGACATCAATTTTTACATTTCATGGGCCGAAATGAGACATTAAAGGAGAATTTTTTTAAGTAAAATTTAAAAGATACTTTATAGCCAGAACTGGTGTGGCTCAGCGGTTGACTGCTGGCCAGCAAATCAAAGGGCTGCCAGTTAGATTCCCAGTCAGGGAACACGCTTGGCTTACGGGCCAGGTCCCTAGTGGGGGGCACGCAAGAGGCAACCACACACTGATGTTCTTCTCCCTCTCTTTACCTCTCCCACTCCTTCTCTAAAATAAATAAATAAAATCTTAAAAAAAAAAGATACTCTATAAAATTACAACAATTGTAGCAGTTCAGAAATGCTTTAAAATAGGGAAGTGAGAAAGTGTAAACAGCATTAACTACATTTAAAACATTTAAAAATTTTTAAAACATATATTAGCATTGAGAAATATTCACCTAAATAAAACTCAGAATAATTTAGGAAAATAACTTATTTACCTTACATAACACTATTTCATTTTATTTCATCTAGAGATCTTTATAAATATTTTCCATTAACTCCTTCATTTAATAGTATAAATGGGAAAGGCATTGTTATTATCATTTGCAAACAAATGATAATAACAAGATAATGCAAGAAATTGTAGTAACAAAAAAACAAAAGACAAAAATTTTCATTAAAAAAAGACAGGAAGTACACTCTTTCTTGGCTTGGGATTTTGGAGGAGACGGCGGTAAGATACACAAGAAACAGAAATGTAATATAGGACTGGCTTAAGTAAGCAACAGACCTGGAGTTTACTGGACAACAGAATCCCAGGTTACCCTCCAACATTCAAAAATACCTTGTTTTATACCAACTTTTATATCAAGTTATATCGAGCACATTTTATAATTCTAACAAACTAACATTTGGCATCACCACTTATATTTGTATCTGAATCTGAGAAGCAAGAAACATTCAGAAGCATGGAGCAGCTGATAAAATTCTTTCAGATGAAATCCTTCACTGAAAACAGGAACACATCGGAAGACAAGTCACTACAAAAACTAGAGCAAGAGAAAAGAATCCACTATTTTCAGAGGCAGGCTTAAAAAGGAAAGTGCAGCAAACATGCTTGGCAGTCACTGGGTACCTTGTACATGTCTCTATTAATATTTGTTTATGTTTTTATCCCCTTAGGAGGCTGTGATCTTGAAGGAAAGGACCTGGCTTTACATCATTCTAGCCTATCAGACATTGAATTCAAATACATGAGAACCAAGTGTTCAGTCAATTAGCCTTTCTTAAATTCTCTTTACCAAAAATATATTCGCAGTGTTTGTGTTATGTAAATTTTATCTCAACTAAAAGATACCAAAAAGGGACTTTTTTAAATTATTAAGGCAAAGCTATTTTGAAGTCAGACTCTTAAGTCACTGGACTGTAACATAAGGCTAATATGTTTTACCATAAACAACAAACCTTATAATCGCACAGGTATTTCCTAACACTACATATATCCAAAGACCTCAATTGTCCAGACAGGTGAGTACACAACCTCAAAATACCCATCAAGTTTCTGGGTTAGCTGACTGGCCATTAAAACTGATTCACCTTCTTTATTCAGATACAAACAGATTCTATAATATTAGGTTCCACCAGAGAAAGCATAGATTCTTATGAGAAAAAACAATACACTAAATTTAAAAAAGAAAGAATAGATAGATACCAGGAGAGACCTGAAGGGGAAAAAAAAAAAAAAAACTTCAGGATAATCCAGAGACCTGCTTTGCCTCAGGCTCCTTTCTAGTCTCAATTATATGAATCTATTCTGCTTCTGCCAAGAAACTTAAAGACCACCAGCATGGGCTGGGGGATTGACCAGTAGGTACATGGTCTGGAGCTCCCGAACAGAGAACCGCACCGCATCTCCCTTGATCTCCTCTGTGTCTGCACTCAGTGGTTTCCCTGAGATGGAAACAACAGGAAAATCTCATTCAAGTACAAATGTGATCTTTGGCATCAAGCTCTGATTTTGAAAGGTCAAGTCCTTACCCGCCAGCACTTGAGGTAATTAGCTAACATCATGCCCACTGTCTTAGCCCCACAAATTAAAATCCTGGAGCAAAACTGCAATGTTGCCAAAAGCCAAAGAAAGAAAACAAAAACTTCGGTAGAAGAATAAAGAGGGCAAAGATATTATTATTAAACTCCTAATACTGACATTGATGGCTTGAAGAACACAGAGCTTTCACTCAATCCACTGGGTTTCCCTGCAGAGACTGTATGAAGACAGGGCAGGAATTCTCTTCATTCTCATTACTGTTGAACAAATCAGAGACACATGAAACCCTAAAATTAATGTAGTCTAAATGACGTTAACATGCACATTCCTCCTAGAAATATGGAGTCACCTGCTCAAAGTCATCGTAATCAAATCCCTGACTTGCTGACAAAAGGAACAACCACCCCACTGGCTAACGCCTTTTCTACCCGCCCCATGCCAGGGAACTAAGTAAGTGACTGATATCGTGATGCCCTTTTCAGTGACTTCGGTAAAGTAAGAGTAATGCAAGTCAGAACAAGATCTTCAGAAGAAGCGTCCTAAGCACAAATGTCCCTTTTGTAAAATGTTCTATCCCCAAGCCCTCCGCACAGACACCTCTCAGACGCCAGCCTGCACTGACACACATCACCTCGCTGCCACCGAATCGCAGACGCAATGCACTTGCAAAATAAAAGTCAATTCAATATCCCCATGCACGGCTTGCTTTTCTGCACTACTGGACAACGGCACAAGTAGAACAAGCAGGTCACTGACCTCTGGCTTGAACACAAATGGTATTACCCTATCACACATTACTTAAAAATGCAAAGCACTATCTCAAGTTAATTTGTCACTTGGAGAAATCTCTGTGCTTTTATGACAATTCATTTATGAGAAGCTCTTAGCACAGTTTTCCCCTTGACCTTCTCAATTTATCTCACATTTGCCACACTCTCCACAGCAAACTTTTTATGTGCAATTTTAAGGCTGTGTAATGTAAGTTACAAGGACACTCATCTTTGAAACCCAAAGAACAATCTAATGAAAATGAGGCAATGCTCCCAGCTGCCAATGATTTGCTCTCTCCTGACCCAACATGCTTAAAAAATATAATCTGGTAGGGTTTCTATGATCTTCAAGGAGAAGGAAAGAATTGGGGCTGGAGCCAGTTTTTATTTGATTGTGGAGAAATTATGCCTATAAAAATGTTTTACAATCACTAAAATAAGGAACAGCAAAAAAGAAATCCACAATTTGAACACCATCCATCTCCTTGAGAGAGATAATAATATTAGGTCAGTTAAACAACTGTTTTTTTTTTAATCCACAATAAACTTCTAAGACTTTTTTAGGCATCATACATATTTAGAAGTAACCAGAGCACGAACTGGCGGGAGGGTCCAATGCTTCCCACAGGCAAACCAGCGATATTGTCTCATGCTCTGCTCCAAGCCTCAGTGTCGTCAGCTACAAACAGGGATAGTATCCTCCCGCTCCATGTACGTCACAGGATGAGTTCTTTGCAATCTATACCGGGAACTACCGTATGAGACACAAGGATGCATCCTTCCCACCAGCAGAAACAGAAGCACAGGACGGCCCAGTTAAAGGACCACTTATTCTCCTCCGTGTGCAGGAACAGCTGTGGAGGCCCCAAAGCAGGCTGAAAGATGCCGGTCAACCCCCTGGAAGCTCTTCCATCTCAAATGGATGCAAATCTTAAAACTATTATCTAAAAGCAGCTAAAGCAACAGCTAATCAGCTTTTATTGAGGGGGTGGTGCATAGGTTTTTCCCAGAAACTGATGAAAACTACAGGCCCTCTATCCACGAAATATCATCTCCATACATATAAGCAAAGTTTGTTTTCATATTTTCAAGGTGGTTCTTGGATATTATAGTAGGAATCCCCAGCTCCAGACTGCTGAGTGGCGACGGCCAGAAAGACACAAGACCAGAGAAACCGGTGCACAATGTTGACATGGATAAGGAAATCCCGGTCACCGAAGGGCTCCACTTAGGTAATCCCCCCCACACTCTCCCTGGAGACGAGAAGCTAAAAGGTCTGTGACTCTGAGTGACCTCAGCAGTATTCAGACAAGCGAGGCCCTGATTGCTCAGGCAGCAAATCTCTTCCTTTCATAAACAGCCAGGCTTCCAACTACCTAAAAATAGTGTTCAAATACATCCAGTGGCTGCTTCCAAATCTCCACTAGAAAGGGACCAAGGGATGGTAATCTAACTGAAAGGCAGACCTAGGGTATCTGTTTTGAAGATGAAGTTGTTTAGGATGTCACATAAGATTGAGAAAACATCAACTTTCCTCAGCAAAGCAAGTTTGCTAAAGGAAGGGGGCGGGAGGGTGGGGAGCGGCCAGCTCTTGGCACCACCGCCGTGTTCTCGGCACCCTGGTTCTCAAACGTCAGCATGCAGCAGAATCACAGAGAAGGCTTGTTCAATACAATTGCGGGGCTCCACCCTTGGAGTTTCTGATTCAGCGGGTCTGCGGTAGAGGCCAAGAACTTGAACTTGGACAAGTTTTAGGGGACCACGCTTTGAGAATCACTGATCTATACAATCAGAGCCTCTTCCAGAGAGGACACCTCAACTTCTTAAGCATGTTCTTAGTCTCATCCAGATGCCATAGTTGTCATCAAAGAAAAAAATCGTACCATTCTGTTACTCAAGTCAGCTTCTCACCTGTGTTACCTGACGGCTGGGCTGCACATTCACAACACGCAATAAGCTTCTTCATGACTGGTGAGGGCCTACAGCGGACTCACACACAGAGAAATGCAGATGGGAAACTTTGAGCAGTTCTGTTTTAAAGTTTCACTTTCAGGAAGCAATAAACAGCAAATTGGTGCTAGGAAGATTTACTTAAGACTTAGAAAACACCCATTACACCAAGAGCTGTGGTTTTCAAATCGAGCCCCACAGAACTCCAGATGTTAGATCCAGATACATCAAGGGTTGGGCTGGGAAGGGAGTAAAGAAACACAGAGGATTTTGGCCTCCCATTTAAGTCTCTCTTTGAACTGGAAGTCCAGCTTTTCTCTGATTTACATATTGGTGTAAATTATATTTATTAGTGGTTTTACTTGTTCCTCTGAGGAAAAGAAAGTTTAAAGAACACTGGATTCGGCCCGGCTGGTGTAGCTCAGTGGATTGAGCGCGGGCTGGGAACCAGAGGGTCCCGGTTCGATTCCCAGTTGGGGCACATGCCTGGATTGCGGGCCAGGTCCTCAGTGAGGGCCATGTGAGAGGCAACCATACATTGCTTTCTCCTCTCTTTCTCCCTCCCTTCTCCTCTCTCTAAAAATAAATAAATAAAATCTTAAAAAAAAAAAAAAGAACACTGGATTCGATTACCTCTACGAGTCCCTCCATTTCTGTGATTCTATTGAATACAACAGAGGTTGGCTGGCACATCAAAAATGTAAAAAGATGATACTGGCCCGGGAGGCAGACAAAACGCTAGAAACGGCATCAGAATGAGCGGTTAGCAGTGAGATCATATTTGTGTCAGGTATGAAGGTCTGGGTGTCACACACAGGAGCACCCAAACTCACTGAGGGCCACAAACATCTGTCAACGGTATATAAAGAACAGACAGACTCCCGTAGTAATTATCTTCACTTAGCCCTGCCCTGTCAAGCAGACACCTTATCAAAAAGGCCATCTACTAAACTGGTAAAACCTTTCTTTATGACACGAATTTGTAAGCTACCAGGTAAGTTATACATAAAGCTACTGGGATCATGACTGCAGTCCACAACTGGACCACAGGTTGAAGGCAGAGCAGAGCTGGGGCGGAGTGGAGATAGTGGTTTGAGAAGATGGATGGCATATCTTTTATTAGGCTTTAACTTGTAAGTCACTCTAATCCCAGTATTCAAAACCATCTTTAAGGAGCAAATGAGGAAACGGAACCTTCTAAGTGAGGGTGGGAGGGCAAGAGGGGTGAGGCGTCTACTCTTGGGGTGCTAAAACAGACTGCAAAGACCACATGCCCTATCATGGTACGGGAGATATGGATTTTGTTGGGGTTTTTTCTTTTTCAAGGATAGTAAGAGCATCTTCAAAGTCACCAGGATCTCACACACACGCCATTATCCTACTTCCTACCAATCCCCATGGCCACCATCTTCAGTAAGGGCAGCAGCTAGAGACAGGAGGAAAAGACCACCTCAGTAAGTCAGGACCTTGCAATCCAGGTCCAGCAGATGACCTAAACCACTCAGCAAGACCCATCTCTTCCAAACCAAAGCAGCCATAATGTCCCCATTCATATCTGTTCCAGGAACCATGGGAGGTGGGAAGAGGGTACCAGGCAGAGGTGTTATGTATCCATTTTCATTCAACAAAAATGTTTTTGGAGCTCCTTTAGCTATGATGAACAACGCACAGGACCAAATCGCAAAGGGAGCTTACAGAAGCCCTGAAAGAACTACCCTCAGCTAGCCAACACTGTAAAGCCACGTCCAATGGTACAGGGAACGACGTTCGAGTCCAAAGTCAAACTCAAGGCAGCAATTACAAACAGTTAAAATCATCCTTGAAAATTCCCCAAAATTCTTCATAAGAATACAATACTACGCTGCCTCTCACAAAGTCTAAGATAACCCGTTTTCCTGGCCCTTTTGGGAAAGACTATTAACTTCTCAGGTAAATACCAAATAAAGTGTTTCACCTGCATTTTATGGGTCACGCAGTTAAAGCCAATGCTCCAGCTCTGAAAGGAAATGAACTCTCCCTACAGACCGCAGGCTCGTATCTCCGATCTCATGTTCACTCTCGGACTCTGCTTATCATGTTTCAATTGTTACTTCTTGTCCTTTCATTTTTCTTTTAGCCAAGAGTGTGAGTTTAATTTCCATGAATAAAAAAATATGCATATAAAGGCTCCATTGGAATATCTCCATCTTATTATTTACCCAAAGGCACACCCAAAATGTCACCATTTCTTTGAGTCAACATAACATGAACCTTCTTTTTGTTTTTTGGGGTTTTTTAAATTACTTTATTGTTTTTCAATTACAGTTGTCTGCATCCTCTCCCCTCCCCTCTCCCGTGAACCTTCTTTTTGAATGCAAGCATATAACAGAGAAGGAGTTGCATTTATATTAACCCTAAACAAGAGAACAAAGATTTTTTTAACCAGATTAGTTCCAGTTACTTGGAGAGAATAGGGACACCAGAGAGTGTACAAGTAAGTTTTGGTAAGTGGAAAGAAAATCAAGAAAGATTCAGAATATGAAATAATTTCCAGCAAATTGGGTCCTGTCAGGGAACAATGTGAACCCATGGTGCACCCCAGGAAGAGGGCGGAGGAAGTAAGAAGGGGATTCTAATGTCACAGGCCCAAAGTTCCTTGCTCAGCCCTACCCTCACACAGTACAAAGGAAATCCCATTCCCAAGTCTTCCAGGTGTGGAATGATTCCAGAGAAAGAAATGGGCCTGTTAGGCTCTTCTGATTTGACTCAACTAGATTACCCAATCAATTACAAAGTCCAAACTGCTATTGTCTTCCACCCCCCCGCAAGGTCACACACACGCTGCTGTGGCTCTAAACACATCCCTGGAGGCTCATAGGTCCCCCACAGCCTTTTCCATACCTATGCGCTCTCATAGTCACAACGAGTGTCACAGACTGCACACCTCAGGCTGCCAGGCACATCAACAAAGTGAGCATGACCATTTGCCGGGAAACTTGGCCTCTCCTGTTCCCAGGGTTGCAGGTATACATTATTCCACTCATCAGAAAGGCTTCCTCTCTCTGCCTCTTCCTAAATGTCTCTTCACCTCATCTCTTTAGCCATTTTTCCTCTCTATGTCCTACTGTAGGTTTTACTGGCATCATCCCTGAGTAGGTGATGATACCCTTGGCTCACAGGACAGCCCCTCCCTTTGTCTGCTCCAGATTCCACCTCGTCTTGATCAGCTTTTCCGCAACTTTCTAATGCTTAGCCTTCCCATTGCCCAGAAGAATAGGTGGCTCATTTTAATGCCAAAAAAAAAAAAAAAAAATGCACAAAAGAAAATTGTTTATACTAGAGTCAAATAAATACCATATACGTGTCATATAACTATACAATTTAAATCCTGTTCTAATACAAATGCCTCAGCGATCCTCTGCTCCTCCACAAGGGCCCTAAAATCATCCATCTCTGCATTTCCCTCCTTCAGTGAATTCCTGATCTGCTCAGAACTTTTACTTGACCTCAGTCCACATTTATGATCATCTTAAGTTCTTTAGCTGATATTTGAAATGAAAAATGTTAAGGAGGCAATTAAAAAAGACTAGTAAACCTGTTCTTGGCAGGACTAGACTTGACCCTAACAAGCTAAA
Source organism: Micronycteris hirsuta (assembly GCA_004026765.1). Taxonomy (NCBI): domain Eukaryota; kingdom Metazoa; phylum Chordata; class Mammalia; order Chiroptera; family Phyllostomidae; genus Micronycteris; species Micronycteris hirsuta. The sequence goes on along the minus strand of PVJI01001991.1, from coordinate 2,964 downwards.
ATGACAAGCATGTGGCTTGCTGCCAAGCTATCACAGACAGTTTAAGAATTAGATTCAAAATAGCTGATAGAATCTGAAGGACAGACTGACCTCTACACATTTTATCATTTGCTTGGTTTGCACTGTGTATAAGATATAAAACTCAAAATATTGAGACAACCAGTTTAGGAAAAGACCTTTAATTCAAGATTTAGACGGAGGTGTTGGGGAAGTTACTATCACAGAATACTTACTAACTTGATGTAACTATTTTTATCTGCAGTGAATCTGAAATACATACTACACAGTTTTCCTAAATTATATGCTCTGAAACACTTCGTTAGTATTTTTTGTCTTGCAGAATAAAATTCCCATTTCTTTGCTAAAATGCTTACCTCTCTCACATAAATATTTTAAATCTAATAATTAGAAGAATTTAACAGGGATCTATAAAAATAATTTAAATTTAAAGCATTAACGTTTTCTCCACATTTGAAAACACAGTACATCAGTGTTCACATTTCCATAATAATGTATTCTCAAACATCAAACACAAATGTCATTTTTTACTAGATACCCACCATTTCAGAAAGAAATGTTTTCTCATAATTAGGAGAAAAAGTAAACTCTTAAAACATGAAAAACTCATAAGCATTCAAAAGAGATGACTTGAAATTCCCGTTATTTCATTTGTCCATAAAATTAAAAGCCTCTTCCCTGAAATACGAAAAATGGAAAAAGCTGAATTTCAAGTTTATGCAAAAGCCATCCCTCACCCCCACCACCAACCCTGAGAAACAGGTAAAGTTTGGGCAGCGCTGCCGGGGTGTTCACAGGCTAAGTCCTTCCAACTTCCCCCGCCGTTCTGGTTTCTGGCTTCAGACACCGCGGTCACAAACCAAACACTGCAGATAAATAACGGGGACTAATGCAGCATTACCTTGAACAAGCCATAAAAGAGGCTGAAAAGCAGCCACGAAACCCCAAACCATTTTGCTCTTTCACAATAGGAAGCTGAAGATGGTCTTGTTTACTAAACATAAATCACTTGAGATCTAGCCAAATTCTTAAATGGTATTCCAGATGGAAACGTGGCAAAGCTTACATAAGTATTTTCCTCCAATTCTGAAAACAAACTGGACCAGTTTTTCTTGTTGCTTCTAGGAAAGCGATCATTTAAAGCCAGTGAAACAATTCAACAAAAGGGCTTCCCTAGACCCAACTCCTGCTCTATTTTTGGTCCCACGTCTCCCCCTTCGTCTAGCAGTATTAGGTTTCTTGCAACTAAGTTTGCTTCCCCTCCAGTGTCTATTTAAAAGTCTTCAGACTGCAGAAAGCAAACTCTATTCATCAATCTTAACTTCTCGTATATTTTTGTAGTCTATTCACATTTTTTCAGGGAAAATAGTCAAGATAGAGCCCTTTAATTTTATATTTTTTTATATATGTGTGTGTATAAATATGTGTATGTGTGTATATATTCATGTATGCAATTCTTTTCTAATTTTTAAAAACGTGCAGGCGTCTGCGAGATCTATGCAGACAGGCCTCTCACCGAGGCTGCTGTGCTTCCTGAGGGTCATGCTCACGTGCTGCCGGGTAGGCAGAGCTCCACTTCGATTTGCACTTCCTTGAGTGAGATCCATTGACAGAGGGGCTTTGAGAGCTAAGCTACGATGTGCGACAAGTCAGTGGCTTGTTTGTGCAAAGCTGCTATGTTAACAGCCAAACACTTCGGTGGTGCTTGTCAATTCAACAACCAAAGGTCTGTCAGCATTCTTTCTTCATGGCTCTTTCTACTAAATACCACGGGAAAGGCCACTGATCCAACAGAGATCCACCATGCCCCAGAAAATCCACCCCGAGGTGAGTGTGGGGGAGCCTGCTGAGATAGCCGAACAAAAGCCAGCGGAGGAAAGTCAGACCCCTCCACCCAGACAAAAACCTCCTTCAGCTTCAACGTGGACTGTAACAGGAAGCCCTGGATTAAATCTCAGACCACATACATTTCAGTTCTTTATTCGACAGCCCTAGGTAGTCCCTCATACGCTGCTAAACCCACGGCACATAACATCCCTGTAGACATTACTCACATCTGCCAACACATACATCACAAGCTCCTACTAAACTTCCCTTTAGCCTGATTTTTCCACTTCTCTGTACTGCACACACCCCACGCTCCCAACCCCCACACACCTTCTGCACCTCGCAGGAACTATTTCTTTCTTTAATGACCTCCCCAGGCACCTGGTGCAGACTTTTCTCCAGCCTGTCCACACGGCTGCAGACGGACGGATCCTGCCGCTTCCTCTTCCTCTAGGACCAAGAATACTGCCCTTTCTCCCAGGCTTGGCTGCCTCATCCAAGGTCACAAAGCTGGCCAGTGCCAAGACTGAGTAGCTTAACCACTGACTGACAATTTCCTTCCTACCCAATGCAATTCAAAGTTCTGTGGCCTAAAATCAAAACACATCACAGAGCTCAAGATCCAGAGTCAGACAAACCTAGCTTTGACTTGCTGCTTACCATGCCTGTGACATGGGCAGATACTCTCTCTCAGCCTCAGTTTTATGTCTAAGTGGGTTAATAAGAGTATTTACCTTTAATGTGGAGATAGAGTGAGATAATGCATGCGCCTGGCACAGAATGACCTATCAAAAATTGTCAGCTACTTTGACTGTGTTATACTACTACGCTACTGTTGTTATTATTACAGGGATAACCGGCATAAACAAACTGGTAGGCTTCAGGCCAAATTTGGACTTTCTGTTTGTCTGTCACAATATGTTTTGGTTTTGGTTTTTTCATTGCCTTTGGAGAGGTAAGCATTCTCTCATCTGCCACGGTCGTCACTCCTCCTTAGAACTGTATATTGTCATTGAACTGCCTAGTCCCTGAGTTTGTGACACCCTCCCCCTGCAAACAGAAGGTCTCAGTTACCCAGAATTTTTTTGACAAAGACATTATAGAACTAGGACAGCTAGA